>JAJQKJ010001244.1:0-88835 GCA_029574335.1 Rana kukunoris | reverse complement strand
CCCACCCCCCACCCCCCCCCACTGCGGTCCTCCTAGATTCTCCCCCCCCCCCCCACCCCCCCCCCCCCCCCCTAGTTCCTCCATAGATTCTCCCCCCCCCCCCTGCGTCCTCCATAGATTCTCCCCCCCCCCTCCATGCCCACTGCGTCGTCCAGATTCTCCCCCCCCACTGCGTCGTCCAGATTCTCCCCCCCCCCCCCCCACTGCGTCCTCCAGATTCTTCCCCCCCCCACTGCGTCCTCCATAGATTCTCCACCCCCCCCCCCCCCTGCGTCCTCCATAGATCCACTACATTGTCTATAGAACTATTCTTCCAACACCCCCCCCCCCACCCCATTGGATATTCCCCCCCCCCCCCCCCCCCCCCCCAAACTACATCTCTCCCTGTTGATCGATTTAATTGGTTGAGTGTTTTGCAGACTATTTTCTGAAATGGCCGCACCGGTGAACGTCTTCCGGTTTGGTTTCCGGTCGGCTCCGTCAGTTTATCTGATTATTTTTTTTTTTTTTCTTCCAGCAATTCACCGGTCACTCGTCGGCCGTCACTTCCCTCATCTTCATCCGACCTCCAGGGGAGTCTCACTCGTCCTGTGACACCATGGGCCTGTATTTCCTGTCCGGAGCGGTACACGATCGGTTAATCAGTGTGTGGTAAGTTGGCTGCATTATCTCTGGGGGGGGGGGGGGGAGACTGCGATCATTTTCTGGAATTGCAGGAATGTGAAAGTTGGGTCATTTTGCTCCAAAGCTGCACTGCAGGAAAATATCTTCATGTATACAGGGGGGGCCCTCTACTGGCAAAAGGATGTGACCCCCCCCCCTCCCGCCCCCCCCATACCTCACCAGCCAGATCCTCCACCTGTGTTCTGACCCGGAAACTACCTCCAGCTAGCTGATTGGACAATCGGGGAGCAGCAGGGTACATGAGGGGGGGAGTTCTGGTTGCGGCTGCATTGACGGCACCTGCAGTGTACCTGGAGTTCAGCTTTAAGGCCTCATTCACTCTTGCAAATGCCAATTTACCGGGGGGGGGGGCAGGGGTTCCCAGCGATTCAATGCAGCCAGAAGCCCCATTGAAATGGAAGGAGGATGCAGGGGGGGTGTCAGCCTCCTGTTGGGCCTGGAAGGGGGGGGGCGCCCTTGGGGCCTGGAAGGGGTTGCCGGGCGCCCTTGGGGCCTGGAAGGGGTTGCCGGGCGCCCTTGGGGCCTGGAAGGGGGGCGCCCTTGTACTGGGGTGCGCGGTGATGAGCTCCAAAAATGTGGTTTCTATTCTCTGAATTCAGTGACGACATTTCCTTGGCTGTCTGAGCGCCACCAGTCACCGCCCCTCCCCCGCTGTCCTCCATATCTGCTTGTAAGACGGTCACCACCAGCTAATTTTGACGTCAAATTTTGTTTTTAGTCTACTAAAATGGTGTTAATTTCATCAAAGAAAATATTTTCATGTACAAAATTAACACGGGGTCTCCAACCAGATGGCATGGGGGGGCGTCGCCACGCAACGTTCACCACTTCTGCGCAGCGGTTGTCACGTGAAGGTGACGTATTCCGGTAATAAGACTGTTTGGATTGTTCGGCCCGTAAACATTCGCTGTGTGTTCCAGGCAGGTCCGGACTGACAAGAAAGAGAAGAACGCGGTTCTGTCCTTCACCCTCTCGGAGTCTCCGGTGGCTGTGGACCTGGCGCCATCCCTCAGCAAAGATGAGGTAAGACGCCTCCGTTATTCTCCCGGGGGGGGGGGGGGGGGGGTCTCCTGCTATCCACTTTTACACTGTGTAGTCTCTACTTCTACTTAAGATGGCTGGATCAAGGACAGGTTGGGGGCGCGGGGAGGTGTGGCCCACAATAGGGTTGGGGGCGCTGGGAGGTGGGGGCTGCACATGCCATATCCAATATCTCCACACGGGGAGGTGGGCCCACAATAGGTTTGGGGGCTGCACATGCCATATCCAATATCTCCACACGGGGAGGTGGGCCCACAATAGGTTTGGGGGCTGCACATGCCATATCCAATATCTCCACACGGGGAGGTGGGCCCACAATAGGTTTGGGGGCTGCACATGCCATATCCAATATCTCCACACGGGGAGGTGGGCCCACAATAGGTTTGGGGGCTGCACATGCCATATCCAATATCTCCACACGGGGAGGTGGGCCCACAATAGGTTTGGGGGCTGCACATGCCATATGCAATATCTCCACACGGGGAGGTGGGCCCACAATAGGTTTGGGGGCTGCACATGCCATATGCAATATCTCCACACAGCCCCAAGAACCAGGTTATGTAACTGGTGAAGCAGTTTCCATATATAGAAGCTCGTTGACTTGTAGGACATGGGGAACTGTATGGGTCTGGTCACCCCCTGGGCGGCTGATTTGGTCTGTCAGACTTTCCCTAATAGTTATCGGTGACCTTGCAGGACTGGCTCATGTGACACAAGCAACCTGGTTCAATATGGTGTTCACAAGGAGAGTTGGGCCCTAGCGCTTTGTATGGACTGACCCCCCATGTGATGGTTTGTTGGGTCATTGTTCTGGGTTTGGGGTCTCTTGGGTCATGGTTCTGGATTGGGGGGTCTCTTGGGTCATGGTTCTGGATTGGGGGGTCTCTTGGGTCATGGTTCTGGATTGGGGGGTCTCTTGGGTCACCGTGCTGGATTGGGGGGGGTCTCTTGGGTCACCGTGCTGGATTGGGGGGGGTCTCTTGGGTCACCGTGCTGGATTGGGGGGGTCTCTTGGGTCACCGTGCTGGTTCTGGATGGGATGTACACCTGTGAACCACAGGCTGCAGGCTATTGTATTGGAAGATGTTCTCTGTATTAATCGCTTGTATTGATCTCCTCTTGCAGCCTATGAAGCTGGCCGCGGTGTGCCGGGACGGACAGATGCACTTATTCCGGCACATATTGAATGGGTAAGTTACGGGCTGGAGGGTATAGAGGACTCTTTGCTCCCAATAGACCTCGTGTGAATAAAGGCGCTCACGTGTTCTGATTTGGTTAAAGCCCAACTCCAAGAAAAGGGAGAAATTCCCAGAGGGGCCCCCAGACTGGAAAGGTTAATTGCTTACGTTATATGTATTGGGGGACTTATTTAAAAGAGACCTTAACCTCTGTACTGCTAGACTGGTCCCCACAGTGGTTCTCCAGCCCCTGTGGTCTAAGATCCTGTTGTCGGGACCAATGGGCTCTGTAGTCCTGCATTAGATGTGATGCCAATAGACAGTCCATTTGAGTACGGAGAGTGCTGAGGCTTTAGGTCGAGGTTGGTCTGGTCTTTATATATATATATTGAACATGGCAGAGATGGGGAGGGTGTTGTAGGGACGGTGAGGCGGGGGGTTTAGTACTGGTTGTGTGCGGTGATGATCTCCAAAAATGTGGTTTCAATTCTCTGAATTCGGTGACGACATTTCCTTGGCTGTGTCTGAGCGCCACCAGTCGTGCTCCATAACTGTAAGGGGGTCACCATAACGTGATCTTTGCAACCTTCTCTACTTATGACACATTGGGGTTGCTCTGCTAAAACTAGAGTGCAAAATCTGGTGCAGCTCTACATAAAAAAAAATTCGGGTTCCAGGTTTTGTCAAAGCTTAACCCCCCCCCCCCTCCCCAACCAGTCACATACCTGGTACATCATCGGTCTTCAGGTGGTCGTACTGCGATTATATGTAGCTGCAGGCATCACCCTGGTGGCAACATTATTTGCAGTCGGCTCTCTGGTAATTGCACCCGGAGCGGCTAACTAGCTGCTGGATTGCTATTACAAGCAGCAGGAGGGGATGACCCCCTCTGCAAACCTTCTTGGTTTACCTTGGCTTGTTATCAAGAGATCCCTGAATTTTCCATTTAATGATTGAACAGGACTGACCATCAAATTCAAGGCTTTGGATATCTTTTGCATCTTAAGTTTCATTACCTTGTTACGCAGGTCTTTTTGACTGTTCTTTTCTATCTCCTTATGGCTCAGTGTCTAGCCTGCTTAGTGCATCCCTGTGAGAGATAACCACTCATTCACTATTTATATACAGACACTAATTGTGATTTAAAAAGCCACAAATGTGGGAGGTTAACCCTTAATTGCCATTGTAACCCCTCTGTGTGGCTCCTGTGTCTGTACCAAGGCCAAACATTCCAGGGTATGTAAACTTTTTATCGGGGCCATTTGGGTGATTTTGGTTACGGTTTAAAAAAATTGGGCTTCATGTGATTGCTATCCTTAAATATTTTTTTGGCATGATCAGTTTCAATATAAATGCCACAATTTCGGCCAGGGTATGCAAACTTTTAAGCACAACTGTATCCACATCACTGAGCATGAAGTTGGGAGCGGTTAAAGTTTTGTGGTTTAAAACTAAAAAAAATATCCTAATCCCGTTATTTGTGGTTTTTATTTTGCAGGAATCATAAGAAGCCGGTGGCCCCCACCAGTACGGTGCAGATCGCTACGTCCGGCAACGATGGGAGCGCCACACCGACGCCGGTTCCCATCCTCTCTGCCGGCTTCTACCCGGACGGGGAGTCTCTATTACTTTACTACGGCAGCACCATGCAGCCCGTCATCGAGAAAGTGGTGAGTCTCCCGACCGTCTCCATTATATACAAGGACCTGTGCCCCAGACCACTGTATGCTATGGGGGGGCCCCGACTGGGAGGGTTAATTGCTTGGGTATTGGAGGGGGGGGTTGTTAAAGGAGGTTTACTACTTGATCCTCCGTGTTGCTTGTCTGGTCCCCTGCAGTGGTGCCCCCCCCCCCCTCCTGGTCCTGGCGTCAAGACGAATGGGGCTCCATAGTCCTGTTCTAGTGGTGATGCCAAGAGATGGTCCATCATTGGAGAATGGGGGGCGGCGCTGAAGTTAAGCTAAGTTGGTCGAGGTTTGGTCCTAGTCGGTGGGCGGCTCCTCCTCGAGGGTTTGGTCCTAGTCGGTGGGTGGCTCCTCCTCGAGGGTTTGGTCCTAGTCGGTGGGCGGCTCCTCCTCGAGGGTTTGGTCCTAGTCGGTGGGCGGCTCCTCCTCGAGGGTTTGGTCCTAGTCGGTGGGCGGCTCCTCCTCGAGGGTTTGGTCCTAGTCGGTGGGCGGCTCCTCCTCGAGGGTTTGGTCCTAGTCGGTGGGCGGCTCCTCCTCGAGGGTTTGGTCCTAGTCGGTGGGCGGCTCCTCCTCGAGGGTTTGGTCCTAGTCGGTGGGCGGCTCCTCCTCGAGGGTTTGGTCCTAGTCGGTGGGCGGCTCCTCCTCGAGGGTTTGGTCCTAGTCGGTGGGCGGCTCCTCCTCGAGGTTTGGTCCTATTCGGTGGGCGGCTCCTCCTCGAGGTTTGGTCTAGTCGGTGGGCGGCTCCTCCTCGAGGGTTTGGTCTATTCGGTGGGCGGCTCCTCCTCGAGGGTTTGGTCTATTCGGTGGGCGGCTCCTCCTCGAGGGTTTGGTCTATTCGGTGGGCGGCTCCTCCTCGAGGGTTTGGTCTATTCGGTGGGCGGCTCCTCCTCGAGGGTTTGGTCTTCCTCTTGAGGTTTGGTCTAGTCGGTGGGTGGCTCCTCCTCTTGAGGTTTGGTCCTAGTCGGTGGGCTGGCTCCTCCTTGAGGTTTGGTCCTAGTCGGTGGGCTGGCTCCTCCTCGAGGTTGGTCCTTGAACATGGCAGAGATGGAGGGGGGGGGTTAGTACTGGGGTGCGCGGTGATGATCTCCAAAAATGTGGTTTCTATTCTCTGAGTTCAGTGACGACATTTCCTTGGCTGTCTGAGCGCCACCAGTCACCGCCCCTCCCCCGCTGTCCTCCATCATATCCCCTTGTAAGATGGACCTCGGAGGGATAAATGTCTTTGGATGGTTGGCGAAAAGAGCGACCGCCTTGCTTTAGTGGGACAACAATTTTTTTATTTTTGTTTCTTGCTGGCATTCATGTGTTTTGAGTGTCGGGTCCTTCAGGGGGCTCTGAGGTGCAGATGGTCCCCAGTTCTGTCTTCAATTGTTGCCCCCACCCCTCTTTGTCTTGCTTTTGAACCTCCTGAAAGGCAAGATTAAGATTTTCGTACAGACTAGAAATTGGTTTATACTCTCTGTAAATTCCTTATCTTGGGGGTCTATTGAGGGTCCCCCCATCCCTCTGTGATCTCTACTGCTTTGCAGCCGAGGCATCCTGATAGCAGAAGTTACCTGGGCTGGTCTTTAACTTGTCTAGGCCCTCCTGTAGGTGGCAGTATAACAACGGATAAAGACTTCCGGCGTACCTTAATGCTTGGAATCTAGGAGCCATCTAAAAGAGCCAGGAACACGCCCCGTCCTGCCGAGCTTGTGAGCATAAGCGAACGCACACGTGAGCAGCGCCCGCCTATGAAAACGGTATTCAAACCGCACATGTGAGGTATCACCGCGATCGGTAGAGTGAGAGCAATAATTCTAGCCCTAGACCTCCTCTGTAACTCAAAACATGCAACCTGTGAACGTCGCCTGTGGAGATTTTAAAGGGTAAAAGTTTGTCGCCATTCCACGATTGTATGTAATTTTGAAGCGTGACGTGTTGGGTATCAATTTACTCGGCGTAACATCATTATTCACAATATAAAAAAACGTTGCCGTTTTTTTTAATAAGTTTTTTTTTTTTTTTTTTTTTTAAAGTGCACTTGTAAGACCGCTGCGCAAATACGGTGTGACAGAAAGTATTGCAACGGTCGCCATTTTATTCTCTAGGGCAGGAGTCTCCAAACTACGGCCCTCCAGGTGTTCAGGAGCTACAATTCCCATCATGCCTAGTCATGTCTACGAATGTCAGAGTTTTACAATGGCTCATGGGAAGTGTAGTTCCACAGCAGCTGGAGGGCCGTAGTTTGGAGATCCCTGCTCTAGGGTGTTAGAATAAAAAAATATGTTTGGGGGGGTTCTTATCGGAGAGAAGGAGATGGCAGTGAAAACACGGGGCGCTCCATTAGCATTGCTGGTTGTCTTGTCATGCCAACGGCCTCCACATAATGGCGCCAGATCACAAAAGGAAGCATAGGCCTGCAGAAGGCTGCAAAGCCAAGGCCTCAATTACCGTCCAGTGCGGCCCGACGCGATCATGGGAGGTGGGGGCGCCTGGAGACATAGGATGGAGTATCCTGTGTCTCCGTGCTCCCCCCGCGATAGCGTCGGGCCACGGCCTTCTGCAGGCCTATGCTTCCTTCACCAGGCGCCAGGACGCTAAATCTAGTCGCAGTTGCGACCTGGCGCCCGAATTTCGTCGAAGCCTGGCCTTAAACCTTTGTGCGTCCTATGTATTAAGGTGAAAACGCCCTGCAGTGTCCAGCCCCCCCCCCCCCCGCCAGTTTACTTGCGCTTTTTGGCTCTTCATTGGCGAGATTGATGGCGGCCGTTGACTCCCACTGCTGTCAATCGAATCCAATAACGCGTGGCGGAGTCGTAAAATCGTCGGCTCTGGACACCGAGTGTATGACACGGAGCCCGCAAGGCAACCCCCCTCGGGAGAGAGCTTCCCAGAGAGGGGGTTTATTGCAGGGAGGAGCTGCGAGAGCCGATGTGGCACCTCAGAAGAGGAGGATCGGGGCCACTCGGTGCAAAACAAACAGCATTGGAGGTAAGTATGACATGTTGGTTATTTAAAAAAATACCGTGACCTGTGCCCCTTTTACTGGGGGCCGTGACCTGTGCCCGTCGCTCAGACGGCCGCCCTGATTTGTGACACATGATGGGGGCTCGGTCAGTATTTGCACATGCATTTCTCTCCATTTTTGGGGGCGGGAAAAAATGCATCTTGTGGCGCGAAAAATACGGTAACTAGAATGTGATTGGCTCGGAGTCTGCCATTAAAGGACATTACTAACCTCTTGTTTTCTCTCCAGGCCCTTCAAACGGATGAACGCCACGTATGTTTAGTCCGAGACGTCCACAAGTCCGTGTCGCTTAGAAAAGAAGTGGCTGTAACCAAGGTAAGCGTAGTGATGGCGCACGGAGTCGCACTGCTGACCGATGAGAATTGTATAAATGTCTTTAGATATTTGGCTGCATCTTGCAAATGGTTTGACCAATGGAACCCCCCGGCCAACTACCGATAGTTTAGTGTTGTGCGGTTTCTTGGCTACCAATGCAGATATCACTTTTGGGGGGAGGGGAATCATGACCTGCTTCCGATGCTGGAGACCCCCTTTAGGAGCCGTACGCTGTGATGACAAGAAGAGAATGGTTTCGCAAACTCCTGAATTTCAGTGATGTCATCTCTTGGCTGTCTGAGCTGACGCTCTAAAATTAGTGGTGGGGGGGGGGGTCAGCTTTTCGTAGGTTACGGATTCTGGCATTGAATGCATTCACAGGTTGTGCATTTTCACGCCAATGTAGGGGGTGTGTGGGCACCATGGGGGCTGGTCCTCCAGGAGAGCAGAGTGGTTGGGCCCCCGGTCTGAGGGCTTGGCTTGGGCCCCCGGTCTGAGGGCTTGGCTTGGGCCCCCGGTCTGAGGGCTTGGCTTGGGCCCCCGGTCTGAGGGCTTGGCTTGGGCCCCCGGTCTGAGGGCTTGGCTTGGGCCCCCCGTCTGAGGGCTTGGCTTGGGCCCCCCGTCTGAGGGCTTGGCTTGGGCCCCTTAAATGATTACAGGATAATCGGTCTGTAGCAGGAAGGTGAAAATTGCTCCATGGTGGGGGGGCATACCGGGGGGGGGGGGGTGAGCTGAACTGGCTAATATGCATTTCCTTTTCCTCTATATCCAGGTGAAAACGCCTCTTGTAAATAAAGACACGAATGTTCTGGTCCCCGGGATTCCCGGACACAGCGCCGCTCTGTCGGCAGCGTCTCCGAAGTCGGATGGGAAGCGGAAGCCGGATGACAAGGAGGTAAGAGCGGATTTAAGGTTTCCGAATCAATAAAACCTCCAAATATTGTCTCCTGGAGATCTGATTGGTTGGTCTGTAGAAATAGAGTGGGAAGGATAATGGGGTGTCCGGTGCTGATTTCCGCTCCTCCATTGGATCGCACACTCGTTGTCCCACCATGATGATTCTAGTCTGGTTTCGCTTGTGTCGGATATTAGATGAAGACACTTCTCTTGGCTGTCTGAGTGGGACAACGAGAAGGACTCCCCATTCCAGGACTATTGATGCCGGGTTACCTGCGTCCTCCGTCTGCGTCACTTGACTGCCGATTTGCATTCTAGTTGGTTAGCGTTTTTTTCCTCATCTCCAGGCCTCGCGGCGCCCCCAACAGGTCAGGTTTTCAGGCTCCATTATTTTTCACAGGTGATTTGATCGGTTTCACTGCCTTAGTAATTATCACAGTTGAGGGAAAGCCTGAAAACATGACCTGTTGGGGGCGCCGTAAGGCCTGGAGATGAGAAACGCTGGGCTAGAGCTTTATAGAGGGAAGGAGATGGCAGTAAAAACACACATTAGAACTGCCGTTTTACTTGTAATGCCAACGGCCACCACAAGATGGCGCCAGGTCATAGAAGGAAACTTGGGCCTTCACAAGGCTGAAAAGCCGCGACCTAAATTACCGGGCGTCGCGGGCTCGCCGCGATCGCGTGTAGGTGGGAGCTCACGGAGACACGGGATCCTTTGCCTCCGCGATCGCGTCGGGCTCGCCGCGGCATCAACTACCGGCGGGCGCCGGGGGTCACAATTTCTTGTCTCAATTGCGACCTAGCGCCCAGATTTTGTCGATCCCTTACTCCAGGGCTTGACAAATCTGCTTGGAATCTAGGAGCCGGCTAAAAAAAGTTGGGAGCCAGAAAATGCGCCCCGTCCTGACGAGTTTGCGCGCAGAAGCGAACGCATACGTGAGTAGCACCCGCATATGTAAACGGTATTCAAACCACACATGTGAGGTATCGCCGCGATCGTTGGAGCGAGAGCAATAATTCTAGCCCTAGACCTCCCCTGTAACTCAAAACATCCAACCTGTAGAATTTTTTTATTTTGAATTTATTTTTATTTTTTACCGTCGCTTATGGAGATTTTAAAGGGTAAAAGTTTGACGCCATACCACGAGCGGACGCAATTTTGAACCGTGACATGTTGGGTATCAAGTATTGAGTAACTTTATCTTTCACAATATAAAAAAAATTGGCATAACTTTACTGTTTTATTTTTTAATAAAAAAATTTTTTTTCCAAAACAGTGCGCTTGTAAGACCGCTGCGCAAATACGGTGTGACACAAAGTATTGCAACGACCGCCATTTTATTCTCTAGGGTGTTAGAATGAAAAAATATATATGTTTGGGGGTTCTTATAAGAGGAAAGGAGATGGCAGTGAAAATAGTGAAAAATTACATTAGAATAGCTCTTTAACTTGTAATGCCAAACGGCCACCACCAGATGGCGCCGGCTCACAGAAGGAAGCTTGGGACTTCACAAGGCCGCGGCTTGTTGCTGACCCGCGGGAGGTGGGGGCGCACGGAGACACGGGATCCTGTGCCTCCGTGCTTACCCGCCACTCGATCGCGGCGGCCGGTAATTGAGGCCGCGGCTTTGCAAACTTGTAGGCCGCAAAGCCGCGGCCTCAACTACCAGCCGCCAGGTCACAATTTCTGGTCGCAATTGCGACCTGGCGCCCGGATATTGTCGAACCCCTGCCTTACTCCATTTCTGACTTACAAGGCGTGCCAGACCTCTACAGAGGGGCCACTGCTTCCCCACACAGCACGGGTCATACTTTGCTGGTAGGATTATAGGCTTTCCTACTCGGGCTGTGGCTGCTTTCTGAAGAAAGATCTGTGTAGGCCGATTTTAAAAGGTAACTCCACTTGGGAAAAGAAAATGGCAAATCCACTGTATTTGTATGATTGTGACATGAGATACATTGTAATTGTTTGGAAAGATTCGCTGGACGGATGGCGGACTTGGCGCCACCTGTCTGTTTTGATCGGATTTTATTGGATGTCGGCGAACACATCTCTGCTGACTCCTGCCCATAGTCGATGGGTGGCTTCCTCAGATCTGAGCAGGGCGATCGTGTGAAAGGGGCCTTGCAGGAAAGGGATGAGGCCCCCCACTCCTGATAAAAGTGATCTTGCGGCGCATGCACCACAGAGACCACTTTTATCTGAAAGCAGACCACCCGCTGGAGAAGAGTATACTGGGGTCATGGTAGCTAGCTGCTTCCATAACTATTTCTGTGGCGGGCGGTTGAAGTATGGCTGAAGCTCTTTTGGCTGTACTTCTGCGAGTCAAAGGAGTGCACTAAATTCTGTCCTCTTGTGACCTGTATTCAGCCGACAGCGGGCTATCCTCTGCTGTCTGCTCATCTCTCAGCGGTTCCAGACTCTGGTGAGATCCTAACTTTAATGTTGGGGTTCACCCAGATGCCTCTACGGGCGCTCCAGTCCGCAGGCCGGGGCGCCTCCAGTCCGCAGGCCGGGGCGCCTCCAGTCCGCAGGCCGGGGCGCCTCCAGTCCGCAGGCCGGGGCGCCTCCAGTCCGCAGGCCGGGGCGCCTCCAGTCCGCAGGCCGGGCGCCTCCAGTCCGCAGGCCGGGCGCCTCCAGTCCGCAGGCCGGGCGCCTCCAGTCCGCAGGCCGGGCGCCTCCAGTCCGCAGGCCGGGCGCCTCCTGTCCGCAGGCCGGGCGCCTCCTGTCCGCACTGGAGGGCCGGAGAGCGGTGATTCTAACCGTCATTTCTTGAAGTCTTTATCCAAAATCTCGCTCTCGTGCGTTTTCTCTCGTAAAAGTTGCGAGACAAATAATTTTTCACCCCGCTCTTCTTGCAGGCCACCATCGAGGATCGGCTCGGCTCCATGGACATCGACTTCCCCAAAGTGCAGAGTAAAGGGGGGCTGCCGCAGACGGACAATTTCTCAGTGTTGCTTGTGCAAGGCTTGGAAAGTAACGACCCCCACATCTTAAATGTAAGTGATGGGGGAGGGGCTTGTGGGGGGGTCACACTTCACTTTTCTTGTGTTTTTTTTTTTTTTGTTCCAATGTAACGAATGTTCAATTGTTTCCTTTTCATAGAAAGTATTTCAGACCAAAAACGAGTCCTTAATAAGGAAGACGGTGTCGCGGATACCGGTGTACGCCGTCCTACCGCTGGTGCACGAGGTAAGAGCCCTTCCCTGATCTCTGCAGATATCTGACCTATGGGGAGGAGTTTGCCTGGCGATGTCATAACCGATAAATATGACTTATGTAAGCTGCATTTATCCGAAATCTACTTTTTATTACCACTTCCCACCCTATAATATCTCAGCTGAGTGAGCGCCGCCATTGCTGCCAGTACCATGTGATCGCTGTGACCAATCGCAGCAGATCACATGGCATCTGTTCATAACAAATGCCTTCCATTCATATAATTTTATTGTGCTGATCTGACTGGTCACTGTGATCACATGGTACAGACAGGGCCAATCACAGCGCATCTGTACCGTATGACCTCCTGGATGATTGGAGTATTTTGTAGGCCCCTCCTCCATTGGATCGCACACTCGTTGTCCCACCATGATGATTCTAGTCTGGTTTCGCTTGTGTCAGATATTAAATGAAGACACTTCTCTTGGCTGTCTGAGTGGGACGATGAGAAGGACTCCCCATTCCAGTCCTTGAATTCTTTGTTATTGATGCGTGCGCCCGAGTCACGTCTGCGTCGCACGACTTGGGCACTACATTTTAGTCGGCTAGCGCTTTATTCCCTGCTGAGAACTCCGTCTCTGATTTTACAAGGTGCGTGTCAGAACTCTTCAGAGAGACCACTGCTTCCACACACAGCATGGGGGTCATACTTTGCTGCTTGCTGGCAGGTTATAGGCTTTCCTACTCGGGCTGTGGCTGAAAGATCTGTTGGGCTTTGTATACCTTTTTTCTGTTGATGTGTATGGGTTTAAATGGCAGCTGCTTCATAATCCTTTTTTGTTTTTCAGCTCACCAAAAGGTTACAAGGACATCCTTCCAGGTGAGGAAATGTTCTGATTTTTGTTTGGAACCTTTATTCCCAATTTTACTGGTTTTCAGAGAAGTAGAATCCGTTATCTAAGGTGGTCTTGGTTCCCAGAGGAACGTCTATACAATTCCCTGTATAATACTGGAGTACACCATCAGGCCAAATGTTTGTTCACACTCGGGCATCACACCTACTGTATAGGCAAAAGTATGTGAACCCCCACCAAATGGCGTTCAAGGGCCCCGGTGATACTCCATCATACAAAGACATTGTCGACCGTTTATGTCCTTCCAATCTTTTGCCAGTTTGAAGACCCTTTTCTGTTCCGGTTTCCTGGGGGGGACGCGGGTTGGCCAGTTTGGGGCCGGCTGCGTGGGGGGGGACGCGGGTTGGGCAGTTTGGGCCGGCTGCGTGGGGGGGGACGCGGGTTGGGCAGTTTGGGCCGGCTCCGTGGGGGGAGGGGGAAGCGGGTTGGTCAGTTTGGGCCGGCTCCGTGGGGGGGGGGGGGGACGCGGGTTGGCCAGTTTGAGTATAGGAATGAATGGTCTGAGTAAAATGGCGCCCCCTGTAGGTTGCTGAGTGTATAGATGAGTGCTATGTACACATGTCGGCTTGGCTTCCCTCTATCCCGGCTCTGCTCTCTAATCTGTCTCTCTCCTCTCTAGTGCGATATTGATGGTACGCTGGATGAAGTCGGTTCTCGTCAATCACGTGTCCTATCTTTCTTCGGTGAGTTTCCTGGACCTTTTTATTACACAGCCGTGAACCAAAGACCGGAAAATGAATGTCCTTTGCCTGCCTAGTATGGCGTCTTTCATGGCCGCCTTATAGCCTGGCCGGCTTTCCCAGCATCCTTATTGCAGAATGGTGACCTTGTTCTGGGTTCATACCCCGCCGCTTCTTGAAGATCTTTTGTCAAGCAACTTTGTAATATATAGTTCTGTGCAAAAGTTCTGGGTGCAAATGCTGTGAAGCAAGGATTATACCAATAGTGACCGTGACATGAAGGTTTAAAATGCGATCATTAAATTAAATGCAATTAGCAGGGGTTGATGGCCGTGGGCAGATTAACCACTTAAGCCCCGGACCAAAATGCTGCTAAAGGACCTTGCCTCTTTTTGCGATTCGGCACTGCGTCGTTTTAACTGACAATTGCGCGGTCGTGCGACGTGGCTCCCAAACAAAATTGGCGTCCTTTTTTCCCCACAAATAGAGATTTCTTTTGGTGGTATTTGATCACCTCCGGTTTTTATTTTTTGCGCTATAAACAAAAATAGAGCGACAATTTTGAAAAAAATGCAATATTTTTAAATTTTTGCTCTAATAAATATCCCCCAAAATATATAATTTTTTTTTTCCCTCAGTTTAGGCCGATACGTATTCTTGTACATATTTTTGGTAAAAAAAAAAATTGCGATAAGCGTTTATCGGTTGGTTTTCGCAAAATGTATAGCGTTAGTTTTATTGCATTTTTATAAATGTTTTTTTTTTTTTTTTTTTTTACTACGAATAGTGGCGATCAGCTTTTTTTTTTTTTTTTTTTTCGTGACTGCGACATTACGGCGGACACTTCGGACAATTTTGACACATTTTTGGGACAATTGTCATTTTCACAGCGAAAAATGCATTTAAATTGCATTGTTTACTGTGAAAATTACAGTTGCAGTTTGGGAGTTAACCACAAGGGGTTATGTGTTACCTGTGTGTGTTTACAACTGTAGGGGGGTGTGGCTGTAGGTGTGACGTCATCAATCACGTCCCCCTATAACAAAGATGACGTGATCGATGCTGCGGCCACAGTGAAGCACGGGGAAGCCGTCTTTACACACGGCTCTCCCCGTTCAGCTCCGGGGACCGATCGCCACACTCCAGCGGTCCGAGTCCCGCGGTCCCGGAGCTTTGGACCGGGTCACGGGAGCGCGCCAGTGACCCACGGCTGGGTACTAAAACCAACGTACACATACGTGGATGTGCCATTCTGCCGATGTAAATGTGTAGTAGGCGGTCCTTAAGTGGTTAAGTGCAGCAACCAAAGTGGTCTCACAGCATCATCATGGTCTCTTCAGACGGAAATGGCGAGGAAGGAGAACTTTTCTAAGCTCTTCTGCAAAAGCATAAAGGAGCAACATGAGGGCCTAAAACTTTGGTGATCAGCCAAGGGAACGGAATGTGGTAGGTGAGATGCACCATGCTGTCGTCCCTTCCATCTCCTCGGGTGGAGATACAAGCACTGGTTGTGACTGACGGGCCATTTTTCGTGTTCTTAGTTTTAACCGTCTCGTCCCGGTGGATTGTGTTTTGCAGTTGCCGGATCTGGTCCCTCAGCTCGGGTCCCTCTATCAGCTCATGGAGACGCGGGTGAAGACGCTCAACAAAATGTCCCGGCTGAATGGAAAGCTTTATCTTCTCATCACACAGGTGAGATGGCGGGCCCGGGAGGGGATGGCGGGTCCCCCCCTCCCAATCCCTGTAATGGGTATTTGATCCATTGTATAGAAGGCAGGGAAAGGGGTGTCGGGACGGTGCAGTGACGTTTCTTGTCCGGTCCTGATGGGTTATTTATTTTTTCTGTAGGTGGCCGCATCTGAGATCTCACAGAGGATACATGCCAACCAGGAGGCCCAAGTCGTATATGAGGAAGGTGAGATTATCTGTTATCTTAGGGGGGGGGGGGGTTCAAAGATTCCCTGTAAGAAGGGAGGGGTGCGCTGTACGTTCGGCTGTTAGTCTCTGCCTAGCACTTGCAGGTGGAGTTTGCAGCCTGGTAAAGCGATCTGTACAGCGATCCATGCACATCGGAGTGGTGCTTGTGTCCGGGGAGGCGTGCGCTGCCCCACGTGCACGTGACTCCGATATGAGTACATTGATGTCATAGTGGAGGGAGAGAGACTGACGCTCTGTAATAAGACGTTGTTGTTGTTTTTGTGTTGCAGAGTCTTCAGATGAGGAGTCTGGAGAGGAGCAGAATATGGACTCTGATGTGAGTATATTATTGTGTTGGTCTGAAGCTCCCATGGCCGTGAATTCTCTGAACACTGCGCTCACATGTGCAGAGCAAATGCTTCCTGAAATTTGACGTACGGGCAGTTGTGCACAGTACAGCCCTGGGTGGAAGGAGAGCATTGTAGCAAAAGCTGTGCGGGTTTTTTTTTTTTTTTTTTTTTCTACGCCCCCTGGTATCTTTTTTAATTTGGTGCCTGGAGCTTCTCTTTAATTTGGATTCTTCACCTCTGCAAACCTTGCGCTGTACCCAGACCCTGCACTGTGGGGAAGGCCTATAACCTTGGTTTGGATCCCTATCCTGTGGGAAAGTTCCAGGAACCTGATGCAGGGGGAGAACGGGAGTTGGCCAGTAGGGGGAAGAGAGGACAGGGCACGGGGAGGACTGGAGTATGGTGGGAAGGAAGAAGGGCCTGGAGTTGGGGGTGGTGGACGGCTGGCCTGGAGTTGGGGGTGGTGGACGGCTGGCCTGGAGTTGGGGGTGGTGGGCGGCTGGCCTGGAGTTGGGGGTGGTGGGCGGCTGGCCTGGAGTTGGGGGTGGTGGGCGGCTGGCCTGGAGTTGGGGGTGGTGGGCGGCTGGCCTGGAGTTGGGGGTGGTGGGCGGCTGGCCTGGAGTTGGGGGTGGTGGGCGGCTGGCCTGGAGTTGGGGGTGGTGGGCGGCTGGCCTGGAGTTGGGGGTGGTGGGCGGCTGGCCTGGAGTTGGGGGTGGTGGGCGGCTGGCCTGGAGTTGGGGGTGGTGGGCGGCTGGCCTGGAGTTGGGGGTGGTGGGCGGCTGGCCTGGAGTTGGGGGTGGTGGGCGGCTGGCCTGGAGTTGGGGGTGGTGGGCGGCTGGCCTGGAGTTGGGGGTGGTGGGCGGGGGGGCTGTTTTTGGGGGGTGGACGGGGGGGGCTGTTTTTGGGGGGTGGGCGGGGGGGCTGTTTTTGGGGGTGGTGGACGGCGCTTGCCTTAAGGTTTAATTCGGTTTTTTTATATATATTTTTATTCTCTTGCTTTGTTAGGATAATTGGGAGGAGGAAGAAGAGGACGATGAAGAATCTGAGACCTCGGGAGATTCGGAGGGGGAGGAGGAGGAGGACATGAACGTGGACAAAGTGAATGGTGGTTCTGATGGAGATCCGGGGAATGAAAGTGAAGAAGAATAGCGCTTTCCCTGTAGAAGGGACGATCGTTCTCTAGTGCCCAGACTGGCCGGCCCGTCACTGTGCTGCAGACTCTCGGCAGCGGTGCTGGAAGATTGGCGACGTCGGCAAGATTGGGAACCGGACCAACCTACAGAATGTTTGACCACATCTGCCTTTTCACTGAGAATCCCATCTGCCCTCCCGACTCCGAACCTCAACAGCCCATCCCCCGATGTCTCATCCATAACCTTCCGATCATTTCCGTGTACACGTCTGCTGTCATTTCTACTTTTGTGTGTTTTTGGTCCCCCCTACCACGTGACCCCACCCCTCCCCCGAATCGTGTTCTTGGTTTCATTTTGGTTAGTTGGCGGTTTATTGGTAGCAATTTTGCGGGAAATGGCGAAATTTCTCAGACATTTCATTGTTGTTCCTCGGCCTCATAGAAAGGAACTGAACAAAACTTTTTTTCAATCCATGAATTTATCTTTTATTTTTCGGTCCCAGATCTTTAAGCCAATCGAGCGTGGAATTCAGTCGCTGTCCGATCGCCACTCGTCCATTCTCCGACTATTTAATTTTTACTGATTTTTACATATAAATCCGTATCATTGGCTTTTTTTTTTTTTTTGTGCATTTATTTTAAAAAAAAGAGTAAACAAGACTTTGTTTTTTTTTTTTTTGTTTTTTTTTTTAATCCTGTACATTTCTGAAAATGGCCATTGATACTTTCGGTGTAAAATAAACCTTTAAAAAAAAATATTAAAATTTTCCTCCCTTTAATGCAATTTTTTTTTTTTTTTCTTCAGCATTTCTGGTTTCATTTTTGTTTTTTTGAAGGCTGAATTTTGTGTTTTTATTTTTAAGAGGCAACTGCAGTTGTTTGTATAACCTCCCAGGATATAATGTACAGTATATTTGTCTATAAAGCTGTTAATGGCCTCGTTAATAACGCCACCTTTGTAAAGTGAATAAAAAAATCTACTTCTCCTTTGTCCCGTGTCGGTGTCGTGAGGATCACGTGGTCATCTGTTTCCTGATAGTAACCAGGGGGAGGACTGACAACTCATGGGGGGCCTCTGGGCAATAAAAGATCATAAGGCCCCCTTTGTCCGTGACATGCCACACACAAGACCCACCTACATCAATCACAGGGCACATCAAGGGGGTACACTGCAGGGCATGGGGCACATAGTAGAGCACATCATTGGGAACAGAGCACATTAGGCTGTCCACAGGGCATGGGGCACACTGCAGGGCATGTGGCACAGTAGAGCATATCATTATAAACGGAGCACATTGTGCTGTCCCGCAGGGCATGCCACACATTACAGGGCATGTGGCACAGTAGAGCACATTAGGTGGTGCATCACAGGGGGGTACACTGCAGGGCATGTGGCACATAGTAGAGCACATCATTGGGAGCAGAGCACATTAGGCTGTCCATGGGGCACACTGCAGGGAATGCCACACATTACATGGTATGTGGCACATTAGGAACAGAGCACATTGGGCTGTCCACAGGGCATGGGGCATACTGCAGGGCATGCCACACTACAGGGCATGTGGCACATAGTAGAGCACATCATTGGGAACAGCACATTAGGCTGTCCATGGGGCACACTGCAGGGCATGCCACACATAACGGCATGTGGCACAGTAGAGCACATCATTAGGTGGTGCATCACAGGGGGGTACACTGCAGGGCGTGGAGCACATAGTAGAGCACATCATTGGGAACAGAGCACATTAGGCTGTCCACAGGGCATGGGGCACACTACAGGGCATGCCACACGTTACAGGGTATGTGGCACATGGTAGGACACATTTTTAGGAACAGGGCATGGGGCACACAGTAGAGCACATCAGGTGGTACACAGCAGGGTTTATTCTGAATAAAGCAGGAGGGCACATTATTGAGCACAGCGTGGTGCAGGGCATGGGGCACACAGTAGGCACATTGAGTACACAAAGGCGCACAGGAGGTACACCGCAGGGCATGCCACACATTAAAGGGAACATCATTAGGAGTGGTCCATGGGGCACACAGTAGAGCACATCAGGTGGTACACAGCAGGGCACATTATTGAGCACAGCGTGGTGCAGGGCATGGGGTACACAAAGGCGCACATCACAGGGCACAGGAGGTACACTGCAGGGCACATCATTAGGAGTGGTCCATGGGGCACACAGTAGAGCACATCAGGTGGTACACAGCAGGGCGCAGGACACATCACTGGTTAAGGGGCACACAGTAGGGCACTGGGATCCTCCAGACTCAGCAGTCATCGTGTGGGGCTGGAGGACACTGAGGAGTTGAAGGGCATATGGAGACACCATTGGGGGGGGGGGGGGGGGGTGGGCAGCATGCAAGGGGTGGTACTCCAATAAATAAAGCGGCTCCTCACCGGATGACTGCAATACTGCTTGCAGCGCTTTTATCCTGCCGGCCCCTCTCTTCTCGTCCATCCAGGGGCGGACTGACAACTCATGGGGCCCCTGGGCAAAAGAAGATTATGGGGCCCCCGGGCTTACAGATGGCCGTTACGCCAGGAGTAAATAAACAAAACAACATATATAGTACAACAGTCAGGATCTCACATCAGTCCTCCCTTACAACAAAGTCCCAACATTCTCCCTATACATCACAGTCCACAGAGTGCCACCCTACGGCAGAGCCCCCCCCAGTGTGCCACCCTACGGCAGAGCCCCCCCCAGTGTGCCACCCTACGGCAGAGCCCCCCCCAGTGTGCCACCCTACGGCAGAGCCCCCCCCAGTGTGCCACCCTACGGCAGAGCCCCCCCCAGTGTGCCACCCTACGGCAGAGCCCCCCCCAGTGTGCCACCCTACGGCAGAGCCCCCCCCCCAGTGTGCCACCCTACGGCAGAGCCCCCCCCCAGTGTGCCACCCTACGGCAGAGCCCCCCCTCCAGTGTGCCACCTTACGGCAGTGCCACCTTACGGCAGAGCCCCCCCAGTGTGCCACCTTCCATCAGTGTCCCCTTACACACACCTTTGCACCTTAGTGCTTGGTGTAGCAGGCAGCTGTCGGTAAAAGGCTTTTAACTTTTAAAAATCCACTTGCCACCTCTGATCTGCACAAGTAAAACAGTCAGCGGAATAGTGAACTGCTGTGGTTGGCCTCAGATTGGGCAGCGGGGCATGTGAATAAAGGCCACGCTTGATGTGTGCCATGATGTCACTGCACAGGTGTGCACCCAGCCCTGCCCTGCTGCCTGATCCAAGGTCGAGCTCTGCAGTGCACCAATCAGATGGCTCCAAATGGCAACAAGTGCATTTTTCACAGGCATGGGATTGTCAGATCGACTTCTGTTGAGCAGCATGGGCACACATGGAACATACTGTATACACACATTCATGCACAGTATACATACACATAGAGAGACACACACAGTATACATACACACGCATCCAGTATACATACAGTATATACACATATTATATATATATATACACACACACACACACACACACTATACATACAGTATATAAACACACACAATATATACACACACTATACATACGGTATAAACACACACTATACATACATAGTATATACATACCCTATACATACACATACCGGGCCAGATTCTCAGCGGCGCTACGACGGGGTATCGCCATTTTTTTTGCCTCGTATCTATGCGCGTGATGCTTAGCATCACTTTTGCATAGATACGCTTCAACATCCGTCAAGTGTAAAACCATTACACTTGCGGATCGTAGATGTAATGACAACTCCGGCCACTAGGTGGCCTTTACGTTGTTTTCTCATTTGCCTATGCAAATGAGGCTACTACGCCGATTCTTGATCGCTTTTACGCCGCCCCGTCGTCGCGTACGTCGTTTTCGTTCGCGTATGGTTACCCCTGCTTCTATGAGGAGTAACCTTACGAAGTACCGTCGGGTGCCGTCGGATGCCATGTTAAGTATGGCGTCGGGTCAGCGTCGGCTTTTTCCGTCGCTTACATCGTTTTACTAACTCGTTTGCGAATAGGGCATTGCGTAGTGACGATCACGTAGTTTTGACGTCGGTTTTAACGGCGCTTTCCGACGTGAGCTGGAGCATGCGGGTGTCTTCTCCGCTCTCCGGGGGTCTTCTTCTGCCTTCGGGGGTCTTCTCCCGCTCTCCGGTGCCGTCTTCGGGGGTGGCTACTGCTATCTTCTTGCAGCTCTTTTACTAGCAGCCGCCAGTCCGCTCTTCCTTGTCGCCTTCTGTCTTCTTCCTTCTTCTACCGATGTTGCCACGTCGCTCCCTCCTGCTGTAATGCCGGGTGTGCGATAATTTATATAGGTCTCTTATGACGTCACAATCCCAGCATGCTCCACCCAACTACTAAGGAACCTCCCCCAACTACTAAGGAACCTCCCCCAACTACTAGGGAACCTCCCCCAACTACTAAGGGACCTCCCCCAACTACTAAGGGGGTCAAATACTTACTCTCCTCCATTTATAACATTTGTATCATGTGACCTCTCTGGCGTTTTGGTTGATCTTCTGTCTCCATCATATAAAATACATCTATGAGACCCCTCATTTCTATGTAACGATCTGCAGGGGAGACGATCGATATTCCCCTCCCCCTCTGTATATAGTACATAGCCGGCCATTCTTCAGCCAAGCTGTTAAGGAGAGCCTAGAAAAGGGAGCCGAGTGCTCCACCTATTGGCCGACATTGAGAATACAGAACAATCACACCGACCTGCAAGAAATCTATTCCAAGCCGTGTAATGATAAAATCCACACAAACCACGACATTCACTTCACTTTACATTTTATTCCACCGCTAATCTACACACCACATTTCATTCCAGGTGAGGAAGCCATCTTGGGGACTGCGTTGGCCGGGGATCGAACCCGGGTCATCTGTTTGGAAGGCAGCTGTGCTAACCACTACACCACCAACGCAAAAAGTTAGCATGTCTTTACAGTGTGGGAGGAAACCGGAGTACCCGGAGGAAACCCACGCAAGCACAGGGAGAACATGCAAACTCCATGCAGACAGTGTCCTGGTCAGAATTTGACACAAGGACCCCAGTGCTGCAAGGCAGAAGTGCTAACCACTAAGCCTCTGTGCTGCCCATGGAGGAAAAGAGGGATAGAAGGAAAAGAAGGTGTAATGAAAGTTGGAATACTGAAGTATTTCTCCTTTGAATCTGTTACATAGTGGGGGGTCTTCTGCCCTGTCTTTAGGTTACCCCCCCTCCCCCCAGACGGCTCCATGGTCTGGAAAAGCATTGTTCTGTGTGACTATTTATGGACTTTAATTACCCCCCGGGGAGCTTTTCTGTGTCATTACACGTATCAGTCATCTTATTGAAGCTATTGGACCAATCCCTGCTGACCCTGTTTCTGAGTCCTCATTTGTATGGCCAAGAGGACCTAATTAAAAACTACAATGTACTTTACAATTGACCAATAGGAAAGTGGTTGTGGGCGCGGGGTGTTCAAACTGCTATGTATAAAAGTGTGTGAGACAGCCGAGACTGATCAGAGCCACGCCCACGAGAGAAGGGGATCATTGCAGTTTCCGGGGGGGGCCGACAGAAGGGGATCGTTGCGGGTTCCGGGTGTGCCGACAGAGGGGGATTGTTGCGGGTTCCGGGTGTGCCGACAGGTGTCACTCGGGTGCACCCCCTCCACCCCCTGCAAAGCCACTACAGCTCGCCTCAGGCTCTCCATGTGGTGTGTTCTTACCCTTACCTGCCTGTCACCGCACAGTGCCGCGGCCTAAACCCACCAACTTCAGTTGTGGGGGGGGGCCAGCCTGACACCCCCCCCCAGTGTGAGGCACCCGGGGTGTCCCCCCGCCCCCTACTTAGTAAGCCACTGGGAGGGGGATGGAGAAAGAAATATAGGGGGGTGGAGAAAGAAACAAAGAATGTGGGGGTAGAGGAAGAAAGAAAGAGAGGGGGGTGGAGAGAGAAAGAAATGGAAAGAGGGGGGTGGAGAGAGAAAGAAAGAGAGGGGGTGGCGGGAGAAATTAAGAGAGGGGGGTGGAGGGAGAAAGAGAGGGGGAGGAGAGAGAAAGAGAGGGGGGAGAGAGAAAGAGAGGAGGAGGGAGAAAGAAAGAGAGGGGGAGGGAGAAAGAAAGAGAGGGGGAGGGAGACATTTAATGAAAGTAGAATTCTGGACACGTCTCCTTTTCCATCTCTATATACTCGAATTAATCCAAGAGTCCTTTAGTAAAATCAATTGGCCGGAAGTGAATATCTAGCGATCCTCTCGGCCATTGGCTGACACTCTTCTGACCAGGAGATTCCAAGCCTGCCCACCACGGCAAGGTAGACTCTTCTAGGGCAGGACCTACACTGACTACACTAAGCTACCCTACTGGACGCTACTAATCCTTTCTCTAATGTTGGGTGTACGTTTGTAGTACGACCTCATCCTATAATCTGTGTGTGCAGTCTACTCCTAATTGGCTTGTGTGTGTGTGTGTACATCAATCTAAAGCATGGAGCGGTCAGTTTATGTACATCTGGACGTCCTCTGTTAGAATCATTGCCACCCTCGGTGGTAGGTGAGTAGGGGCGGAGCCTGGTAAACAGGCATTGACACCTTTGGTGGTAGATAAGTGGGTGTAGGGGGGGCCTGGGTGAAGCACCAGTACGCTGGGTGTGGGAGAGTGAGGGCAGATGAAACTTGGGGGGAAGTTCCACTGCCCACACTCACCCCATACCCAGGGTGGTAATACCACCTATTGGTGGTAGGTAAGTGGGGGTGGAGCCTGGTAAATGGGCATAGCCAACCTTGGTGGTAGATAAGTGCATGTAGGTGGGGCCTGGGGGAAGCACCAGTACGCTGGGCGTGGGAGAGTGAGGGCAGATGAAACTTGGGGGGGAAGTTCCATTGCCCACACTCACAGGGTGGCCGGTAAGTGGGTGTAGCGGAGCCTAAAAGGCATTGCCACATCTTGGTGGTAGATAAGTGTATGTGGGGGGGCCTGGGGAAAGCACCAGTACGCTGGGCATGGGGGTGAGTGAGGGCAGATGAAACTTGGGGGGAGGTTCCACTGCCCACACTCACCCCATTACCCAGGGTGGTAGCGCCCCCTCTTGGTGGCAGGTGAGTTGGTGAAGCGGAGCCTGATAAGAGGCATTGCCACCCTTGCTGGTAGGTGAGTGCGGGCGGAGCCTGGTAAACGGGCATTGTCAACCTTGGTGGTAAATAAGTGTATGTAGGTGGGGCCTGGGGAAGCACCAGTACACTGGGCGTGGGAGAGTGAGGGCAGATGAAATTTGGGGGGAACTTCCACTGCCCACACTCACCCCATACCCAGGTTGGTAATACCACCTATTGGTGGTAGGTGAGTAGGAACGGAGCCTTGAAAACGGGCATTGTAGGTGGGGCCTGGGGGAAGCACCAGTATGCTGGGCGTGGGAGGAGTGAGGGCATATGAAACTTGGGGGGAAGTTCCACTGCCCACACTTACCCCATACCCAGGGTGGTAGCGCCCCCTCTTGGTGGTAGGTGAGTGGGGGGCAGAGCCTGGTAAGAGGCATTGGCACCCTTTGTGGGAGGTGAGTGTGGGCGGAGCCTGGTAAGAGGCATTGGCACCCTTTGTGGTAGGTGAGTGGGGGCGGAGCCTGGTAAGAGGCATTGGCACCCTTTGTGATAGGTGAGTCGGGGCGGAGCCTTGTAAGAGGCATTGGCACCCTTTGTGGTAGGTGAGTGGAGGCGGAGCCTGGTAAGAGGCATTGTCACCCTCGGTAGTAGGTGAGTGGGGGCGGAGCCTGGTAAGAGGCATTGCCACCCTCAGTGGTAGGTGAGTGGGGCGGAGCCTGGTAAACGGGCATTGCCAATCTTGGTGGTAGTTAAGTGCATGTAGGTGGGCATTGCCAACCTTGGTGGTAGATAAGTGCATGTAGGTGGGGCCTGGGGGAAGCACCAGTACGCTGGGCGTGGGGGGAGTGAGGGCAGATGAAACTTGGGGGGAAGTTCCACTGCCCACACTTACCTCATACCCAGGGTGGTAGCGCCCCCTTTTGGTGGCAGGTAAGTGGGTGTAGCGGAGCCTAAAAGGCATTGCCACATCTTGGTGGTAGATAAGTGTATGTAGGGGGGGCCTGGAGGAAGCACCAGTACCCTGGGCATGGGGGGGGAGTGAGGGCAGATGAAACTTGGGGGGAAGTTCCACTGCCCACACTCACCCCATACCCAGGGTGGTAGCGCCCCCTTTTGGTGGCAGGTAAGTGGGTGTAGCGGAGCCTAAAAGGCATTGCCACATCTTGGTGGTAGATAAGTGCATGTAGGTGGGGCCTGGGGGAAGCACCAGTATGCTGGGCGTGGGGGGGGGAGTGAGGGCAGATGAAATTTGGGGGAAGTTCCACTGCCCACACTCACCCCATACCCAGGTTAGTAATACCACCTATTGGTGGTAGGTGAGTGGGGGTGGAGCCTGGTAAATGGGCATTGCCAATCTTGGTGGTAGATAAGTGCATGTAGGTGGGGCCTGGGGGAAGCACCAGTACGCTGGGCGTGGGAAAGTGAGGGCAGATGAAACTTGGGGGGAAGTTCCACTGCCCACACTCACCCCATACCCAGGTTGGTAATACCACCTATTGGTGGTAGGTGAGTAGGAACGGAGCCTGGAAAACGGGCATTGCCACCCTTGGTGGTAGATAAGTGCATGTAGGTGGGGCCTGGGGGAAGCACCAGTACGCTGGGCGTGGGGGAAGTGAGGGCATATGAAACTTGGGGGGAAGTTCCACTGCCCACACTTACCCCATACCCAGGGTGGTAGCGCCCCCTCTTGGTGGTAGGTGAGTGGGGGGCAGAGCCTGGTAAGAGGCATTGGCACCCTTTGTGGGAGGTGAGTGGGGGCGGAGCCTGGTAAGAGGCATTGGCACCCTTTGTGGTAGGTGAGTGGGGGCGGAGCCTGGTAAGAGGCATTGGCACCCTTTGTGGTAGGTGAGTCGGGGCGGAGCCTTGTAAGAGGCATTGGCACCCTTTGTGGTAGGTGAGTGGAGGCGGAGCCTGGTAAGAGGCATTGTCACCCTCGGTAGTAGGTGAGTTGGGGCGGAGCCTGGTAAGAGGCATTGCCACCCTCGGTGGTAGGTGAGCGGATGTGGAGCCTGGTAAACGGGCATTGTCAATCTTGGTGGTAGATAAGTGCATGTAGGTGGGGCCTGGGGGAAGCACCAGTACGCTGGGCGTGGGGGGAGTGAGGGCAGATGAAACTTGGGGGGAAGTTCCACTGCCCACACTTACCTCATACCCAGGGTGGCAGCGCCCCCCTTTGGTGGCAGGTAAGTGGGTGTAGCGGAGCCTAAAAGGCATTGCCACATCTTGGTGGTAGATAAGTGTATGTAGGGGGGGCCTGGAGGAAGCACCAGTACGCTGGGCATGGGGGGGGGGAGTGAGGGCAGATGAAACTTGGGGGGAAGTTTCACTGCCCACACTCACCCCATACCCAGGGTGGTAGCGCCCCCTTTTGTTGGCAGGTAAGTGGGTGTAGCGGAGCCTAAAAGGCATTGCCACATCTTGGTGGTAGATAAGTGCATGTAGGTGGGGCCTGGGGGAAGCACCAGTATGCTAGGCGTGGGGGGGGGAGTGAGGGCAGATGAAATTTGGGGGAAGTTCCACTGCCCACACTCACCCCATACCCAGGTTGGTAATACCACCTATTGGTGGTAGGTGAGTGGGGGTGTAGCCTGGTAAATGGGCATTGCCAACCTTGGTGTTAGATAAGTGCATGTAGGTGGGGCCTGGGGGAAGCACCAGTACGCTGGGTGTGGGAAAGTGAGGGCAGATGAAACTTGGGGGGAAGTTCCACTGCCCACACTCAACCTATACCCAGGGTGGTAGCGCCCCCTCTTGGTGGCAGGTGAGTTGGTGAAGCAGAGCCCGATAAGAGGCATTGCCACCCTTGCTGGTAGGTGAGTGGGGGAGGAGCCTGATAAGAGGCATTGCCACCCTTGCTGGTAGGTGAGTGGGGGTGGAGCCTGATAAGAGGCATTGCCACCCTTGCTGGTAGGTGAGTGGGTGAAGCGAGGCAGTTGATCCAGAGGAAGGCGAAAAACCCCGGCATAGCCTGATACAATGTGCTACAGCTGGGGAAAAAATTCCTTCCTGATCCCCCGAGAGGCAATCGGATATTCCCCGGATCAACTTTACCTATAAAAGTCAGGTAGGTGGGGTAAGCACCACCACCCTGCGTGTTGGGGAGGGTGGGCAATTGGAGCCGCACCGTCGGTAGTAGGTGAGTGGTGGCGGAGCCTGGTAAAGAGCTATTGCCACCCTTGGTGGTAGGTGAGTGGGGGCGGAGCCTGGTAAGAGGCATTGCCACCCGTGGTGGTAGGTGAGTGGGGGCGGAGCCTGGTAAGAGGCATTGCCACCCGTGGTGGTAGGTGAGTGGGGGGGGGGCCTGGTAAGAGGCATTGCCACCCTTTTTTATGGAGATATTACAGGTCCCAGCAATCTCTACATACCCCAGCTTGCTACCCCCTCCCCTCCTCAGGGGGGACGGCGCCCCCCCAGTCCCGCCACCCCACTCTTCTCCCACTGTCCTCTTCCCCTCCCCCGCAGGCCCGACCGGCCCACCCTTATCCTGAGGGGGAGGGGCCCCACCACCCATGGTGAAAGAAGAGTGTGGGGCGCAATCACCCCTGAAGAGGGGGAGGGAAAGCAGGCTGGAGTATGTAGAAAGTGCTGTGACCTGTCTCCATAGAAAAAAGCATGCTGGGATATGTAGTCCCGTAGCATCTTATTCTAGGCTGGGAGCTGAAGCCCCATTACTTACACAGTGCATGCTGGGAGATGTAGTTCCTCAGAGCTTGATCAGAGGCAGCAGGTTCCCCGGACACACAGACACGCCGTGACCCGGCTTCAGTATGGACAATGGCTCCTCCCTCCGGAGCGCTGTCTGTGGGGGGGGGGGGAGGTCCCTCCTCCCCGATCTTTGCACACTGACACCGCAATGCCAGTCTCTCTGTAGACTTTTGTGGTCCTCCAATGGTGATGTTAAAGAGAAGGGCACTTGTCGTTGCCCTATCCGTAACCCTATCCCTATCCCTGACCCATCCGTAACCCTATCCCTGACCCATCCGTAACCCTATCCCTGACCCTGACCCATCCGTAACCCTATCCCTGACCCAATCCCGAATCCCTGACCCTATCCCTAACGCCAACCATATCCCTAACCCTATCCCCAACCATATCCGTAACCCCTAACCTTGACCCTAATCCTATCCCTAACCCTATCCCTGACCCTGACCCATCCGTAACCCTATCCCTGACCCAATCCCGAATCCCTGACCCTATCCCTATAGCCAACCATATCCCTAAGCCTATCCCCAACCATATCCGTAACCCCTAACCTTGACCCTAATCCTATCCCTAACCCTATCAGTAACCCTATCCCTAACCCTTAACCCTGACCCTATCCCTAACCCTTACCATATGCATAACCCCTAACCCTAACCCCTGTCATACCCTCCCCACATTCCCTCCTAAATACACACTTATATAAACACACTCCTAAATACACACTTATATAAACACACTCCTAAATACACACTTATATAAACACACTCCTAAATACACATGAAATAGGTGTCTGATGGTCGGTTCCTGGGGTCATAGCGAGACCGCTTAGACCAGATTCCTCATCAAAGGCATCATTGCCATCATGGCGGGGCTGTGAGGCCTCCGTTGTCTCACTTTACATCCAAAATCCATCAAAAAGTGGTAAATTCTCGGTTCCTGGGGTCATAGCGAGACTGCTCAGACCAGATTCCTCATCCTGGTCATCAAGGCGGGGCTGTGAGGCCCCCGTTGGCTCACTCTTTATCCAAAATCCATCAAAAAGTGGTAAATTCTCGGTTGCTGGGGTCATAGCAAGACTGCTCAGACCAGAGTCATCATCCTGGTCATCATGGTCATCCTGGTTATCATGGTGGGGCTGTGAGACCCCCGTTGTCTCACTCTTCATCCAAAATCCATCAAAAAGTGGTAAATTCTCGGTTGCTGGGGTCAAAGCGAGACTGCTCAGACCAGAGTCATCATCCTGATCATCATGGTAGGGCTGTGAGCCCTTGGTTGGCTCACTCTTTATCCAAAATCCATCAAAAGGTGGTAGATTCTCAGTTTCTGGGGTCATAGCGAGACTGCTCAGACCAGATTCCTCATCAAAGGCATTGTGGTCATGGTCATCCTGGTTGTCATGGTCGTCATGGTGGGGCTGTGAGACCTCGGTGGTCTCAGACTCTTTGTCACTGTAAGAGAAAGAAGAGATTATTTAGACAAATATGGAAATAAAATGGCGCAGTGTACATGGATTATACATTCACATTCATGTATGTAACATTTTCCCGCTTCGCCCAATTCAGTGTATTGTAGATCTAATTTGTACAAAATGAAAGCCCCATTGTATCCTTTATTTCCATCAGTCAAGTGTATTTCAGGCCCATCAATACAGAAGGTGTTCAATGTCTTCATGTATGTTTTCTTTCTAAAGCAGCCACAGACTAAGAGGAAAAGCCTGTCCCCTGCCAGCAGGTGTGGAGTGGAATTATTATTCTCTATGGGAAAGAGTTGGTCTCTCTGCAGAGGTCCAACATGCCCTAGGTGGTTTGCCACTAGGTGGCCGAATAGTGTCTCTTTATAGCAGAGAGTGTCATCAGGTCATAGGTCCCTTTTAGAGCCCTCCTGTAGTGATGTCATAGGTGCGTCAAGGCCCAGTTATAAGCTAGGATGGGAGGAGCCCTAGTTGCACTTGGGACATGGGAGCCAAGAACCCAACACCAGCATAGATGTAACCAGCACATGGAGGCTGTGGACAGGGCAGGAGTCCAGGAAGGAGTAGGCTTGCACCCAGGAGAGCCGGCTGTAGACCTTCTGACCCTTATGGAGGTGGGGGCTGGGGGTGGATGAAAAAAAGGATTGTTAGGCCAGGCCAAGAGTTCCCTGAGTGAGGCCATTCTCCTGAATGGTCCCAATAGACATATACCTATGGAGGAGGCGGCTGTAGAGATCTCATTCCAGTGAGTAGTAATGTCCCTATGTGGAGGGAAAGACTGTTAGAGGGAGATGGCTGCTTAAAGTGCTGTATATGCTTCCACATGTGACTGCTGTGGAGCGCCCACTAAATGCGATTGACTAAATATCTGGAATATATGTTGATGTGATGACCCTTAGGGTTAGAGCTAACCCTATCCCTTAACCCTAACAAACCCCTAACCCTATCCCTAACCTAACCCCTACCCCTACCCCTAACCCTGAATTCCATCAGTAAAGTGCAGGAAATCTAATGACTTGTGTGGACTTTCCTTCCTTGGTGTATGAAGGTCAATGGCCGGGAATGTCACGTGGAGACCTCAGGAATGGAAAGGGCACAATATGGCAGAGGGTTTCCCCTTCACAGGTCGGATAGTGTTCTAGAAAATGGACAGGAGTGGGACAGGAAGCCATGCTTTGGTGCCAACATCCAGCCAATCACGGAGCCCCTCTTACACACTGACCTGGTGCTCATGTTCCTGATCTAACCCTCAGTACACCATCATTGGCGATGTTACATTGTACAAAGGAAATTCTAATGAAGAAACTTACGTGGTGGTTGGAGAACTGCTGCAGGTATTGAATTCCACATCTTGGATGTCGGATCTTCTGGCGATGGGATCTGATAACGGGACGGCGAAGAGCTCACAATCCATCCAAACCTAAAGAGAGAAAAGTCATATTGATTATTACAGCAGCTTCAGGATGACATAAAACAGATCTATCATATAACGTCCTTCAGTATAAAGCAGGTGAAGCAATAGATGATTTCTGATTGGTTGGTAGTTTCTGTGTTCCATCCATTGCTTGACTGATTAAGCTGAAGAGGGAATAGTTTGATCCAGGGAATTGCGCCAAGTGCCTGTGTGAGGTCACCGAGGAAATGAGACAAAACTGCATTCCCTGACCACATGATTGGTCGCCTTCCTCTGGAACAAACTGCCCCTGTTTTTTAAAGACTGAACCAGACAGAGGTGAGTCGGCTTCAGCCACGTAAGAAGCATAGAGGACACTTACCTCATCCAGACGGGGTCGGTTCCTAGAATCATTCACTGTGGTGAGACTTTTCACACCGGATTCTGGTTCACATTCATCGGTGATTTCTTGGACGTCTGATTGTGGGGTATGAGTTGTTTCACTCTTCCTCCAAAATCCATACCAAACGCTCCGTACGAGACTGCTCAGACCGGATCCAACATCAAAGGCATCATGGGGGGGCTGTGAGCCCTCGGTTAAGTCAATCTTCATCCAACATTCATCTGGGGTCATAGCGAGATTGCTCAGACCAGATCCATCATCAAAGGCATCATGGTCATCATGGCGGGGCTGTGAGGCCTTGGTGGTTTCAATCTCCATCCAAATTTCGTCAAGGAGGGTTAGATTCCTGGTTCCTGGGGTCATAGCGAGACTGCTCAGACCAGATTCCTCATCAAAGGCATCCTGGTCATCATGGTGGGGCTGTGAGGCTTCCGTTGTCTCACTCTTTATCCAAAATCCATCAAAAAGGGGTAGATTCTCGGTTGCTGGGGTCATAACGAGACTGCTCAGACCAGATTCCTCATCATGGTGGGGCTGTGAGGCTTCTGTTGTCTCACTCCTTATCCAAAATCCATCAAAAAGGGGTAGATTCTCGGTTCCTGGGGTCATAGCGAGACTGCTCAGACCAGATTCCTCATCATGGTCATCCTGGTCATCATGGTGGGGCTGTGAGGCCTCGGTGGTCTCAGACTCTTGGTCACTGTAAGAGAAAGAAGAGATTGGTAAGACAAGAAAGGAAAAAAATGGCGCAGTGTACATGGATTATACATTCACATTCATGTATGTAACATTTTCCCGCATCCCTAACCCTAAGCCCTAATCCTAACCCTAAACCTAAGCCCTAACCCTACCTCTAACCCTAAGCCCTAATCCTAACCCTACCCCTAACCCTAAGCCCTATCCCTAACCCAACCCTCAGCCCTACCCCTATCCCTAAGCCCTAACCCTAAGCCCTATCCCTAACCCAACCCTCAGCCCTACCCCTAACACTATCCCTAAGCCCTACCCCTAACCCTAAGCCCTACCCCTAACCCTAAGCCCTATCCCTAACCCTACCCTCAGCCCTACCCCTAACACTATCCCTAAGCCCTACCCCTAACCCTAAGCCCTACCCCTAACCCTAAGCCCTATCCCTAACCCAACCCTCAGCCCTACCCCTAACACTATCCCTAAGCCCTACTCCTAATCCTAACCCTAACACTACCCCTAACCCTATGCCCTAACCGTAACCCTGAATTCCATCAGTAAAGTGCAGCAAATCTAATGACTTGTGTGGACTTTCCTTCCTTGGGATATAAAGGTCAATGGCCGGGAATGTCACGTGGAGGCCTCAGACATGGAGAGGGCACAATATGGCAGATGTGTGGATAGTGTTCTAGCAAAAGGACAGGAGTGGGACAGGAAGCCATATTTTGGCGCCAACATCCAGCCAATCACGGAGCCCCTCTTACACACTGACCTGGTGCTCATGTTCCTGATCTAACCCTCAGTCCACCATGATTGGCGATGTTACATTGTACAAAGGAAATTCTAATCAAGAAACTTACGTGGTGGTTGGAGAACTGCTGCAGGTATTGAATTCCACATCTTGGATGTCGGATATTCTGGCGATGGGATCTGATGACGGGACGGCGAAGAGCTCACAATCCATCCAAACCTAAAGAGAGAAAAGTCATATTGATTATTACAGCAGCTTCAGGATGACATAAAACAGATCTATCATATAACGTCCTTCAGTATAAAGCAGGTGAAGCAATAGATGATTTCTGATTGGTTGGTAGTTTCTGCGTTCCATCCATTGCTTGACTGATTAAGCTGAAGAAAGAATAGTTTGATCCAGTGAATTGCGCCAAGTGCCTGTGTGAGGTCACCGAGGAAATGAGACAAAACTGCATTCCCTGACCACATGATTGGTCGCCTTCCTCTGGAACAAACTGCTCCTGTTTTTTAAAGACTGAACCAGACAGAGGTGAGTCGGCTTCAGCCACGTAAGAAGTATAGAGGACACTTACCTCATCCAGACGGGGTCGGTTCTTAGAATCATTCACTGTGGTGAGACTTTTCACACCGGATTCTGGTTCACATTCATCGGTGATTTCTTGGACGTCTGATTGTGGGGTATGAGTTGTTTCACTCTTCCTCCAAAATCCATACCAAACGCTCCGTACGAGACTGCTCAGACCGGATCCAACATCAAAGGCATCATGGGGGGGCTGTGAGCCCTCGGTTAAGTCAATCTCCATCCAACATTCATCTGGGGTCATAGCGAGACTGCTCAGACCAGATCCATCATCATGGAGGGGCTCTGAGGCCTTGGTGGTCTCAATCTCCATCCAAATTTCATCCAGGTGGGTTAGATTCCCGGTTCCTGGGGTCATAGCGAGACTGCTCAGACCAGATTCCTCATCATGGAGGGGCTCTGAGGCCTCGGTGGTCTCAGGCTCTTTGTCACTGTAAGAGAAAGAAGAGATTAGTAATAAAATGGCGCAGTGTACATGGATTATACATTCACATTCATGTATGGAACATTTTCCCGCTTCGCCCAATTCAGTGTATTGTGGATCTAATTTGTACAAAATTAAAGCCCAACTGTATCCTTTATTTCAATCAGCCAATTATATTCCAGGCCCATCAATACAGAAGGTGTTCAATGTCCTCAAGTATGACACCATCAATGTGGTACCATTCCACCAACTGACACCATCAATGGGGTACCATTCCCCCTACTGACACCATCAATGTGGTACCATTCCCCCTACTGACACCATCAATGTGGTACCATTCCCCCTACTGACACCATCAATGTGGTACCATTCCCCCTACTGACACCATCAATGTGGTACCATTCCCCCTACTGACACCATCAATGGGGTACCATTCCCCCTACTGACACCATCAATGTGGTAACGTTCCCCCTACTGACACCATCAATGGGGTACCATTCCCCCTACTGACACCATCAATGTGGTACCATTCCTCCAACTGACACCATCAATGTGGTACCATTCCTCCAACTGACACCATCAATGTGGTACCATTCCCCCTACTGACACCACCAATGTGGTACCATTCCCCCTACTGACACCATCAATGTGGTACCATTCCCCCTACTGACACCATCAATGGGGTACCATTCCCCCTACTGACACCACCAATGGAGTACCATTCCCCCTACTGACACCATCAATGTGGTACCATTCCCCCTACTGACACCATCAATGTGGTACCATTCCCCCTACTGACACCATCAATGTGGTACCATTCCCCCTACTGACACCATCAATGTGGTACCATTCCCCCTACTGACACCATCAATGGAGTACTATTTCTCCCATTAAAACCAATGTTGGGGCACTGATGTCGGGGGGACTGTCTACGCCCACTAGCCACAGTCCGGCTCCCCTAAGGCCTGAAGGACGGTAAACTGGCCCTTTACTTAGAAGTTTGGAGACCCCTGATCTAGCCAATAGGTTCTTTGTTGCCATAAGTTTTCCCCACCAGACGTTGTCTCTTCGGGTGATTGGAATAAATATTGTAGGGTCACGGGACCCGATGTCCCCCAAGTATGATTTTGGGGTCACTTTTGGTTTTGTCTAATAATCCAGAGCAATGATTGTCTGGATCGGAAATCAGTTTAGAATATTCAGGAAACAAAATGAATGAGTGTTACTATGGACAGCCAAATGGCAGCAAAACTTCCTCTGTCATGGACAGTCTGGTTCACTTGTGGGCACATCGGCGCGCATTCGCGATAACGGCGCGCGCGATCGCGATAGCGGCGCGCGCATTCGCGGCACCATAGCGTGCACGGGAGCGCGCACTAGCGGCGGCGGCGCGCGTGCACGTGGAGACGCCGTTTTGGCGCCAAATCTGGCTTTAAAAGAATCCTGATCCCTGTGCTTCTTGCTGTCCTGTCTATAACGTTTCTGTGAGACACCAGCATCTGTGAACCTGATTGAATCTGATCCTGACTACCCGGCTTGTACCTGTTGACCCGTCTGCTTCCTGCCCTGACTTCGGCTTGTCTGACTTCTCCTCTGGTTAACCCGCTGTACCTCCGCTGCCCGCCTGTTGAACGACCCGGACTGAACCTGACCACGTTTATACTACCACTGTCTTCTACTGAACCCTTACCCCGCTAGAGGGCTTACCTGCAAGGACTTGTTCCAGTCGGTACTACAGGACACCTCCCCCGCTTCTGCTGCACTCCCGTTTCCAACTGCCCGACAGTGAGCTTGGATCTTCTACCTGCACCAGCCTGTAATCTGACTCCAAGAACCACCGACTCAGCTCACGGGCCCCGCACTCGCCAGTACCAGGCGCTTGTGCGACTCTGTAGTCCCGATCCTCCTGTCTGCACTATCAGGGGTCCCGGGATCAGAGAAGCAAGGGCTGCCGCTCCCTGCACGCCGGGCTCGCACCACCAGGTACGTGACAGTACAGGACAGCCATGACCGAGCCCACGCAGGGAGCGGATCCAATGCAGGAACTATGCCGGCACCTTGACGGACTGACTCAAGCCGTCCGAACTTTACAAGAGGGTTACACCCGACTGGAAACCCGAGTCCAGGCCTTGTCCGCTCCAGCTGCCACCTCCGCCACAACAGGCACCTCTACTTCACCTGCCGTAATCATGCTGCCACCTGAACCTAAGGTTCCCATGCCAGAAAGATTCACTGGGGAACGAAACAAATATCGAGCGTTCCAGAATGCCTGTGAACTTTATTTCGCACTCCAGCCACGGACTTTCTCCCTGGAGGCCACCAAAGTGGGATTTGTCATTTCCCTTCTGTCTGGGGAACCACAAGCTTGGGCTCACCGCCTGTTGGAGCAGAAAGATGTGTCCCTTGACAACTTGACCACCTTTTTCCAGGCCATGTCCCTATTGTACGAGGACCCTCATCAAACGGCCACCGCGGAAGCATCCTTACATGCCCTCCAACAGGGACGCAGACCAGCGGAGGACTATGTATCCGAATTCCGTAGATGGAGTTCGGATACGAATTGGAATGATGCGGCCCTTTGCTACCAGTTCCGCCTGGGACTGTCGGAACCGTTAAAAGATGAACTTGCTAGGGTGGGTGTTCCTGGAACTCTGGATGCCCTGATCAACTTAACTATCCAAATCGACAGGCGCCTAAGAGAGCGTAGGACTGAAAGGGCCACTGGTCCGTCTCGCCCCACCTGGATGATGCCGCGGGTACCTACCTACCCACGCCCAACTCCGCTGGCTCCCACACCCCCGCAGCCTCATAACCTTGCTGAACCTATGCAACTAGGACTTCTTCGCCCTACTCTGACACCCGAAGAACGCCAGCGACGCCGGCTCAACAATCTGTGCCTGTATTGCGGGGGTTCCGGACACTATGTGAGGTCTTGCCCTGTAAAGATCCGTAAGTGCCTGTCCATGTCTACTACTCATGTACCTGTTGGACCACCCAACCCTACTCACCTGGCTGTTTCCGTTCTCTTTCAGCTTCCAGAGGGGAACATCCAGGCCAGCGCTATCCTTGACTCAGGAGCATGTAGCTGTTTCTTGGACCGGAATTTCGCCATCAGACATCAGATCCCTCTTCGCTCCAGAGCCTCGGGACTTTCAGTATACTTAGCGGACGGATCAATCTTGAAATCTGGACCTGTCACCCAAGAAACCCAGCCACTGGCCACATCTATTGCCGGAACCCATCACGAACTGTTATGCCTAGATGTGATTGATTCCCCGCTGTTCCCTATCATTCTGGGCATGCCATGGCTTCACGCCCACAACCCTCAAATCAACTGGGTTACAGGGGCAATTCACTTCAACTCTCCTTATTGCCTGGAACATTGTCTGCAAGTGTCCCCATCAGCCCCCTCTCTGCTCTGCATGGATTCTGATACAGAGGCCCGTCAAGCCGTCCCAGAACCTTACCATGACTTTCTAGACGTGTTCAGCAAAAAGGGAGCTGAGACTCTTCCACCACATAGGGCCTATGATTGCCCCATCGAACTCCTCCCGGGAGCGGAGGTCCCTTTCGGCAGGATCTTCCCTCTAACAGAGCTTGAACTGGAAGCCTTAAAAACTTACTTAGACGACAGTCTCCGGAAAGGATTTATCCGCCCGTCCACTTCACCTGCAGGAGCAGGTATCTTCTTTGTTCAGAAGAAAGACCTCTCTCTCCGCCCATGTGTGGACTATCGGGAACTTAACAAAGTAACCATCAAAAATCGGTACCCGCTTCCCTTGGTACCCGAATTGTTCCAACGCCTAGGATCCGCAGTAATTTTCACCAAACTAGATCTTCGTGGGGCCTATAACCTTGTGCGTATCAAAGACGGACACGAGTGGAAAACCGCTTTTCGCACACGCTTCGGGCACTTCGAATACTTGGTCATGCCCTTTGGTCTTTGCAACGCCCCGGCCACTTTCCAGCACTTTGTAAACGATATCTTCAGGGATTATCTAGACCTTTTCGTTATCGTTTACTTAGATGACATCCTTATCTTTTCTTCTTCTTTAGAAAGACACCGGGAGCACGTCAAGAAGGTGCTCAGTCGGCTTCGAGTTCACGGTCTCTATGCTAAACCGGAGAAGTGTGAATTCGAGCAGTCAAGCATACAATTTCTGGGACTCATAATTTCAGTAAAAGGCATTCAGATGGATCCCCAGAAGGTTTCCGCAATCCTTGACTGGCCAGCACCCACTGACAAAAAGGGCATTCAGCGCTTCGTTGGTTTCGCCAACTTTTATAGAAAGTTTATCAAGGGCTTCTCTACCATAATCTCCCCGATCACCAACCTCACTAAACAGACTGTCCGATTCCGTTGGTCACCAGAAGCCCAATCGGCCTTTGAAACCCTTAAAGGACTGTTCACCTCCGCATCTGTCCTCAGACATCCTGACGCAAGTTTGCCTTACATTTTAGAAGTTGACGCTTCCGAAATAGCGGTAGGGGCAGTTCTTTCACAAAGACAGGGCCCTAAGGCTCTCTTACACCCCGTTGCTTTTTTTTCTCGCAAGCTATCTGACCCAGAAAGAAATTACGATGTAGGGGACCGAGAACTATTGGCCATCAAGGCCGCCTTGGAAGAATGGCGATATCTCTTGGAAGGTGCAGCGCACCCGATCTTGATCTTTACCGACCATAAGAATCTCGAGTATCTGAAGGCCGCCAAGAGATTGAAGCCACGCCAGGCCAGGTGGGCACTATTCTTCTCTAGATTTTCGTTCCATATCACGTACAGGCCAGGATCGAAAAACACCAAACCTGATGCCCTCTCACGCATGTACGGGGACTCGGAAAACCATGCCCCTCCGGATACCATTCTGTCAGCAGGAAACTTTCTGTTACTACAAGAAGACCTACTAGCCCAAATCAGACAAGCCTCGTCCGGAAACACCTCCTTACCCGATCCGGACCTACAACTCAAAGACGGCCTACTGTGGCACCAAGACAGAATCTTCGTGCCAGAAGGTCTACGGGTCAAGGTCTTGAATTTGTGCCACGATCATGAGTTGGCAGGTCATTTTGGTGTGCACAAGACATCCGAACTCCTACAACGCATGTTCTGGTGGCCCCAACTCTCAAATGACTGCAGGAAATATGTGGAATCTTGCAGTACCTGTATTCGGAACAAGGGAGGCAACTCAAGAGCCTGGGGGTTGCTTAAACCATTGCCAGTACCAGAGAAGCCATGGAGGATGATCTCCATGGACTTCATCGTGGAGCTTCCTCCTTCAGAGTGCTTTACCACTATCTTTGTGGTAGTGGACAGACTAACAAAAATGGCACACTTTCTGCCTATGAAAGGTACACCCTCGGCCCCCGGAAACGGCCAAAGTATTTATCAAAGAGATCGTAAGGCTCCATGGGATCCCGGCAAACATTGTGTCTGATCGTGGAGTACAGTTTACCTCCAGATTCTGGAGGGCTCTCTGTGGGTCCCTCAAGATCGGCCTGTCCTTCTCGTCGGCTTATCACCCGCAGTCCAACGGCCAGACGGAGAGAACGAACCAGACTCTGGAGCAGTACCTGCGTTGTTTTTCCTCCTTCTCTCAAGAAGATTGGGTATCCCTGCTGCCGTTGGCCGAATTTGCTTACAATAACTCTGTCCATTCAGCCACCAAACAGTCTCCGTTTTATGCGAATTATGGCTTCCACCCGCTGTTCATGTCCAACTCCGTCCCAGAGTGTTCGGTACCTGCCGCCCAGGAAACTTTACATTTTTTCAACACAAACAATAAAATCTTACAGGAGACAATGACCAAAACTCAACAGTACAACAAAGAAGTATTTGACAAAAAGAGGAGAGGAGAACTTAATTTAGAACCTGGAGACCTAGTGTTGCTGTCTACCGCGAACCTAAAGCTTGCCTGCCCATCCAAGAAACTGGGTCCCAGATTCATAGGTCCCTTCCCAGTCAAAAGAAAAATTAATAGCGTGGCCTACGAACTGGAACTGCCCGAAACATTCCGCATCCACCCGGTCTTCCATGTAGCCCTCCTCAAACCTGACGTTTCGGACCCCTTTCCTGACCGGAACACTGGTCCCCCCAAACCAGTGCTAGTTGACGGAGAGGAGGAGTTCGAGGTCGAGTCCATCCTGGACTGCAGAAAGAGACGCAACCAGGTTCAGTACCTAGTGAAATGGAAAGGCTATGGGCCTGAAGACAATTCGTGGGAACCAGAGTGTAACATACATGCGAAAAAGCTGATCCAGTCCTTTAAAAATGCTCACCCACTCAAGCTGGCCCAGTTGGGCATCCGGAGGCTGCCCCTTGGGGGGGGGCAATGTCATGGACAGTCTGGTTCACTTGTGGGCACATCGGCGCGCATTCGCGATAACGGCGCGCGCGATCGCGATAGCGGCGCGCGCATTCGCGGCACCATAGCGTGCACGGGAGCGCGCACTAGCGGCGGCGGCGCGCGTGCACGTGGAGACGCAGTTTTGGCGCCAAATCTGGCTTTAAAAGAATCCTGATCCCTGTGCTTCTTGCTGTCCTGTCTATAACGTTTCTGTGAGACACCAGCATCTGTGAACCTGATTGAATCTGATCCTGACTACCCGGCTTGTACCTGTTGACCCGTCTGCTTCCTGCCCTGACTTCGGCTTGTCTGACTTCTCCTCTGGTTAACCCGCTGTACCTCCGCTGCCCGCCTGTTGAACGACCCGGACTGAACCTGACCACGTTTATACTACCACTGTCTTCTACTGAACCCTTACCCCGCTAGAGGGCTTACCTGCAAGGACTTGTTCCAGTCGGTACTACAGGACACCTCCCCCGCTTCTGCTGCACTCCCGTTTCCAACTGCCCGACAGTGAGCTTGGATCTTCTACCTGCACCAGCCTGTAATCTGACTCCAAGAACCACCGACTCAGCTCACGGGCCCCGCACTCGCCAGTACCAGGCGCTTGTGCGACTCTGTAGTCCCGATCCTCCTGTCTGCACTATCAGGGGTCCCGGGATCAGAGAAGCAAGGGCTGCCGCTCCCTGCACGCCGGGCTCGCACCACCAGGTACGTGACATCCTCCCATGACTCTCTTCTTCCAAACCTGACCCGAGGGGTCCTGACCTTGTGAGAAGGGGGGGGGGGGGGGTCTGGTGCTGCTCGTGTTCCCAATCTTACCATCATCACTGAATATGTTACATTGTACACAGGAAACTGTAATGAAGAAACTTACATTTCGATGGATGAGATTTGGCCGATTTCCCTTTGGGCCTCGTCTCGTTGGCTTTCCAGCTCAGCTTTTCTTGCCCGAGCTTTCTGTAGAAGTTCTCTTTTCCTTTCTCTGGTCAGCTGCTTTCCTTCTTTGTCCCACTCGGCTTTCAATGTGTAAGCTTTCTGTAAAAGTTTTTGCTTCTTCTCTCCTCTCGTCTCCTCTGCTTTCTTCAGCTCTCCGCCTGTCTGCTCCTCCACCTTCTTCTCCTCCACCTTCTTCTCCTCCACCTTCTTCTCCTCCACCTTACTCTTCTTTATCTCGGCTTTTCTTGCCCGAGCTTTCTGTAGAAGTTCTCTTTTCCTTTCTCTGGTCAGCTGCCTTCCTTCTTTCTCCACCTTCTCCACTACCTTCTTCTCCTCCACCTTCTTCTCCTCCACCTTACTCTCCTCCACCTTACTCTTCTCTATCTCGGCTTTTCTTGCCCGAGCTTTCTGTAGAAGTTCTCTTTTCCTTTCTCTGGTCAGCTGCCTTCCTTCTTTCTCCACCACCTTCTTCTCCACCACCTTCTTCTCCACCACCTTCTTCTCCACCACCTTCTTCTCCTCCACCTTCTTCTCCTCCATCTCGGCTTCTCCACTCTTCAGCTGCTTTCCTTGTTTCTCCCAGTCTGCTTTCATTGCACGGAATTTCGTCCATTCCTCCTCCGTTATTCTCTTAATTTCCGCCATGGTTTCTTTAGCTTTGTCCAGGAATTCTCTCCTCTCCTTCGCCTTTCTCTCGCTCTCCATTCTCATTCGCATCACTACGTCTGAGAAATATCCGCTCTCTGCTCTCGGTAAACTCATCCTCGAGCCTAAAATCTCCTCTCCTAAAAACTCCTCCTCTCCTAAAAACTCCTCCTCTCCTAAAAACTCCTCCTCTCCTAAAAACTCCTACTCTCCTAAAAACTCCTCTCCTCTCCTAAAAACTCCTCTCCTCTCCTAAAAACTCCTCCTCTCCTAAAAACTCCTCCTCTCCTAAAAACTCCTCCTCTCCTAAAAACTCCTCTCCTCTCTTGTAATAAATCGCTTTGAACCTATAAAAGAAAAGAAAAAAGAAAAGGTTAGTAGACATTCAGACTGTAAAGAGAAACTTAATTTCAAAACATTTTCTTTAGATTTGTATTCAGTGTGGGGGGGGGGGGGGGGGGGCTCAAACTTTTCTGAGGTTTTCCTTGTTTTCTTTGTCCTGCCTGGGAAAGTTTCCCGCACTTCCTGTCATCTCCGGAGGAAAAGGAAGTGAGGGAAAGTCTACCAACCAAATGACAGATGTCAGTAGAAACACCAACTGAGGTTGACGTGTTCCCTCCTTGGCTGCTTGATTCATCCAAAGTCCCACATGTTCTCCCAGTTTTCCATTTCAATAGGGTTGGAGGCCCCTGTCTATTTATGAGCCTCATTTAAAGTCCCACTTAGTTCAGCCTAGGCCAGTGATGGCGAACCTTGGCACCCCAGATGTTTTGGAACTACATTTCCCATGATGCTCACGCACTCCGCAGTGTACTGGAGCATCATGGGAAATGTAGTTCCAAAACATCTGGGGTGCCAAGGTTCGCCATCACTGGCCTAGGTCCTAGCAAATATCAAACCAACCGAGGTTCGATCTCTTCCCCACCCGAAACCCTAAGCCCGGAATTCTGATAAAGAGTTGCGGATTATTTTTAATGAGGAACATTTTGAAGGTCCTAAATAAGAGTGGGACTAATTATTTATTCAAATCTAGAAAAACTAAACCCCCCTCCCCCTCCTATATACTGTATATAGTCAATTACATCTATCTATGGATAATAGAAAATGTATATACAGTAATACCTTGGATTGAGAGTAACTTGGTTTGAGAGCGTTTTGCAAGACAAGCAAAATGTTTTAATACATTTTGCCTTGATATACAAGCGATGTCTTGATATAAGAGCAGCGTCATGTCACCACTGAGTATAAAAGAGAAGAGAGGCGCCTCTAAGTGTAGCAATATGGTTACATGTAATGAAGGGACAACATTTAACAACTTATTGCTACACTTAGGCCTTGTACACACGAGGGGATATTTCCGCTGAACATGGTCCGACGGACCATTTCAGCCGAAAAATCCCCTCGTCTGTAGGGGCAAACGGACGCTTTTTGCCGGATTCATCCGGCGGAAAAATTTCAAAGCATGCTTTGAAATAATTCCGCCGGATAGCTGGCCGTCAGATATGTCCGCTGGTTAGTACGGCAAACCAGCGGACATATCTTGCCGCACATGCGTCGTATCCTGTGAATGGATCCGACGCATGCGCGCGGAAGTGTTTACTTCCTGGTGCGGTGACGTGGCGGCGTCAACGTCACCGCCGCGTCACCGCGCTGTCCGTCGGCGGGGAATTTGATCCGATGGTGTGTACAGCCATCGGATCAAAACACCCCGGCGTAAATATACGCTGTAAACGGTCCGGGGACCGTTCACAGCGGATATATTCAGCCGTGTGTACAAGGCCTTAGAGGAGCCTCTCTTCTCTTTTATACCCTGTAAAAAAGATGCTTTGATATACAAGTGCTTTGGATTACAAGCATGTTTCTGGAACAAATTATCCTCACAAACCAAGATTTTTCTGTATTTAAATATATATCTTTTACTGTATGTGTGTGTATATATATATATATGTATGTAAAATCCTCCCTGTGATATCAATGCGCTCCAATAACAATGATCAATAATGAGAGATCTGGAGGGATTTTCTTTCCCATTAGATTATTATTTTTATATATATTTTTATAAATTAATGAATAAATAAGAAGCAGAGAAATGTGGGAAATATTCAAATGTCATTGGGATCCGCCAAAAACATCTGCCATATATATATAAATATATTATTATTTTTTATTTCTATATTTAAAAAAAAAATGTATATATATATATACATACTGTATTTAAATATATATATTTTACTGTATGTGTGTGTATATATATATATATATATATATATATATATATATATATATATATATATATATATAAATAAATATATATTTTTTTTTTATTTACATTTTTTTTATTATTATTGATATTTTTTTTCAATAAATATCTCTCTATCATGTTATGGAGACTCGTATCAATCTGATATTTAATATATAAAATCCTCTCTGTAATATCAATGCGCTCCAATAACAATGATCAATAATGAGAGATCTGGAGGGATTTTCTTTCCCATTAGATTATTATTTTTATATATATTTTTATAAATTAATGAATAAATAAGAAGCAGAGAATTTGGAAATATTCAAATGTCATTGGGATCCGCTAAAAACATCTGCCATATATATATAAATATATTATTTTTTATTTCTATATTTGAAAAATGTATATATATATATATATATATATATATATATATGTGTGTGTGTATATATATATATATATATATATAAATAAATATATATTTTTTAATAATTTTTTATATATAATTTTTTTTTATTATTATTGATATTTTTTTTCAATAAATATCTCTCTATCATGTTATGGAGACTCGTATCAATCTGATATTTAATATATAAAATCCTCTCTGTAATATCAATGCGCTCCAATAACAATGATCAATAATGAGAGATCTGGAGGGATTTTCTTTCCCATTAGATTATTATTTTTATATATATTTTTATAAATTAATGAATAAATAAGAAGCAGAGAATTGTTGGAAATATTCAAATGTCATTGGGATCCGCTAAAAACATCTGCCATATATATATAAATATATTATTTTTTATTTCTATATTTAAAAAAAAAATGTATATATATATATACATACTGTATTTAAATATATATATTTTACTGTATGTGTGTGTATATATATATATATATATATAAATAAATATATATTTTTTAATAATTTATATATAATTTTTTTTTATTATTATTGATATTTTTTTTCAATAAATATCTCTCTATCATGTTATGGAGACTCGTATCAATCTGATATTTAATATATAAAATCCTCTCTGTAATATCAATGCGCTCCAATAACAATGATCAATAATGAGAGATCTGGAGGGATTTTCTTTCCCATTAGATTATTATTTTTATATATATTTTTATAAATTAATGAATAAATAAGAAGCAGAGAATTGTTGGAAATATTCAAATGTCATTGGGATCCGCTAAAAACATCTGCATATATATATAAATATATTATTTTTTATTTCATAAAAAAAAAATATATATAAATATATTATTTTTTATTTCTATATTTAAAAAAAAAAATGATATTTAATATATATCCTCTCTGTATATATATATACAATAATGAGAGATATTTTCTTTCCCTGATTATTATTTTTATATATATTTAAATATATATAAGAAGCAGAGAATTTTACTGTATGTGTGTGTGTATATATATATATATATATATATATATATATATATATATATATATATATATATATATATATAAATAAATATATATTTTTTAATAATTTATATATAATTTTTTTTTATTATTATTGATATTTTTTTTCAATAAATATCTCTCTATCATGTTATGGAGACTCGTATCAATCTGATATTTAATATATAAAATCCTCTCTGTAATATCAATGCGCTCCATCAATGTAATATCAATGCGTCAAATTTATTAAAAAAAAATATATATATATATTTCTCTATATTTGTGTGAATGGATGGATGGAGGAGAAGCAGAGGATTGTGGGAAATGTGTGATGTCGGATTATTCTGGGAATGTCAGTGGAAATCTGTCCCAGGATTCAGGAGAGGAGAAAAGATGGACCTACCTTTGCGGTGCTCAGGAACAAATGGTCCCCAGCAGAGGGCAGAGCCTGTTATATAGCAGTTGGCTCCTCCCACTTGTGATGTCACAAGCAATAAACAACTGGTTCTGGTAAACAAGTCCAGTCTATTATGGTGAATACGGTAAAACTGTTAGGCAGGGTGGAGCTGATATTGTGGTAAACAAGGTCAGTCTATTATGGTGAATACGGTAAAACCGTTGGAGGATTGTGGGAGAAGGATTCAAATCAGCCAATCCCGTGTCAGCACTGGAACTCCATTCACAAAGCTCTAACACAAGGCTGAGGCGGCTGGCTGCAATTTTCAAATGTCATTGGGATCAGTTTAAAACCAACTGCCACTTCCCAACTGCCACTTCCCAACTGCCACTGACAGACACCACTCAGGGAGGATTGTAACTGACATCACATGACTGATAATCTGATACGTATTATATAAAATCCTCCAATAACTGATCAATAATCAGAGATCTGGAGGGATTTCCTTTCCCATAAATAATATTTCTGTATATTTGTGTGAATGGAGGAGAAGCAGAGGATTGTGGGAAATGTGTGATGTCGGATTATTCGGGGTGTCGGGTGGAAATCTGTCCCGGGACTCAGGAGAGGAGAAAAGATGGACCTACCTTTGCAGTGCTCAGGAACAAATGGTGTCCAGCAGAGGGCAGAGCCTCTTTTATTGGAGTTGGCTCCTCCCACTTGGATTCAAATCAGCCAATCCCGTGTCAGCAGTGGAACTCTGAATGCAAATTAGATCTACACATTGCCGCGGCAACAGAACCCGAGAGGCTTCATTCACAAATCTCTAACACAGGGATCCTCAAACTACGGCCCTCCAGCTGTTGCAGAACTACACATCCCATGAGGCATTGTACAACACTGACATTCACAGACATGACTAGGCATGATGGGAATTGTAGTTCCTGAACAACTGGAGGGCCGTAGTTTGAAGACCCCTGCTCTAACAGAAGGAAACCGGAGGAGCCGCAGGAGGAAACCCAGACATCCTCCATGTATAACATTTATGTCATGTGACTTCTCTGGATTTGTGGGGGATATTCTGTCTCCATCATATAATATATGATCGACCCTTCATTTCTATGTAAGGGGGAGACGATCGTTATCCCCTCCCCCCACTGTATATATTATATATACGGTATAGGTACACCACACCAGGATAGACAGAGAGTCCACCGTACACCACACCAGGAGAGACAGAGAGTCCACCGTACACCACACCAGGAGAGACAGAGAGTCCACCGTACACCACACCAGGAGAGACAGAGAGTCCACCGTACACCACACCAGGAGAGACAGAGAGTCCACCGTACACCACACCAGGAGAGACAGAGAGTCCACCGTACACCACACCAGGAGAGACAGAGAGTCCACCGTACACCACACCAGGAGAGACAGAGAGTCCACCGTACACCACACCAGGAGAGACAGAGAGTCCACCGTACACCACACCAGGAGAGACAGAGAGTCCACCGTACACCACACCAGGAGAGACAGAGAGTCCACTGTACACCACACCAGGAGAGACAGAGAGTCCACTGTACACCACACCAGGAGAGTCAGAGAGTCCACCGTACACCACACCAGGAGAGACAGAGAGTCCACCGTACACCACACCAGGAGAGACAGAGAGTCCACCGTACACCACACCAGGAGAGACAGAGAGTCCACCGTACACCACACCTGGAGAGACAGAGAGTCCACCGTACACCACACCAGGAGAGACAGAGAGTCCCGTACACCACACAGGAGAGACAGAGAGTCCACTGTACACCACACCAGAGAGTCAGAGAGTCCACCGTACACCACACCAGGAGAGACAGAGAGTCCACCGTACACCACACCAGGAGAGACAGAGAGTCCACCGTACACCACACCAGGAGAGACAGAGAGTCCACCGTACACCACACCAGGAGAGTCAGAGAGTCCACCGTACACCACACCAGGAGAGACAGAGAGTCCACCGTACACCACACGAGTAGAGACAGAGAGTCCACTGTACACCACACCAGGAGAGACAGAGAGTCCACCGTACACCACACCAGGAGAGACAGAGAGTCCACCGTACACCACACGAGTAGAGACAGAGAGTCCACTGTACACCACACCAGGAGAGACAGAGAGTCCACCGTACACCACACCAGGAGAGTCAGAGAGTCCACTGTACACCACACCAGGAGAGACAGAGAGTCCACCGTACACCACACCAGGAGAGACAGAGAGTCCACCGTACACCACACCAGGAGAGACAGAGAGTCCACTGTACACCACACCAGGAGAGACAGAGAGTCCACCGTACACCACACCAGGAGAGACAGAGAGTCCACCGTACACCACACGAGTAGAGACAGAGAGTCCACTGTACACCACACCAGGAGAGACAGAGAGTCCACCGTACACCACACCAGGAGAGACAGAGAGTCCACCGTACACCACACGAGTAGAGACAGAGAGTCCACTGTACACCACACCAGGAGAGACAGAGAGTCCACGTACACACACAGGAGAGACAGGAGAGTACACCACACCAGGAGAGACAGAGAGTCCACTGTACACCACACCAGGAGAGACAGAGAGTCCACCGTACACCACACCAGGAGAGACAGAGAGTCCACCGTACACCACACCAGGAGAGACAGAGAGTCCACTGTACACCACACCAGGAGAGACAGAGAGTCCACCTGTACACCACACCAGGTACACCACGCGAGACACAGAGACCACCGTACACCACACGAGACACAGAGACCACCGTACACCACACGAGACACAGAGACCACCGTACACCACACGAGACACAGAGACCACCGTACACCACACGAGACACAGAGACCACCGTACACCACACGAGACACAGAGTCCACCGTACACCACACCAGGAGAGACAGAGAGTCCACTGTACACCACACCAGGAGAGACAGAGAGTCCACTGTACACCACACCAGGAGAGTCAGAGAGTCCACCGTACACCACACCAGGAGAGACAGAGAGTCCACCGTACACCACACCAGGAGAGACAGAGAGTCCACTGTACACCACACCAGGAGAGTCAGAGAGTCCACCGTACACCACACCAGGAGAGACAGAGAGTCCACCGTACACCACACCAGGAGAGACAGAGAGTCCACCGTACACCACACCAGGAGAGACAGAGAGTCCACCGTACACCACACCAGCAACAAGCGGGCAGTGAGGTACAGGAACACAGAGCAGAGGCAGTGTCAGGATACAGGCCGAGGTCAGCAACAGGCAGTGTCAGGATACAGGCCGAGGTCAGCAATAGGTGGGCAGAGAAGTACAGGAACACAGAGCAGAGGCAGTGTCAGGATGCAGCTTGTGGTCAGTCCGGCAGCGGAGTCCAAGACACAGGCTGGGGTCAGCAACAGGCAGACAAGGATCCAGAAGCCGGTCGCAGGCAGGGCGGGTCATACATTGGAATTTCGGGTCGAAGGAAAAATCAGGAACCTGCTGAAGACCCCCAATGTCCACTTCATAGAGGCCATTTTGTGGGGGTGCCGAGTGCACAGGAGCGCTACACACCCCGCATATCACGCCCATACGTGTCTAGTACTGCAATGTGAACCCTCCCCCTCCCCCACCATACACACACATACAGCTCCTGCACTGGGTATTGCAGTCCAGCAGCACCAGCAGGGGGCAGTAGTGAGTCCACAGAATGTCCTATTAGAAGGATTCTTACCCCCGGCGGCCCCTCATAGCGGAGGACAATGGCGGTGGCGGGGTGTCAGGACGTCCGCGGTGTGCCGGCGGTGACTTCCCTCTGACGGCTCCTCCGGGGTTCTTCCTCTTTTCATCTTCCAGCTGTGAGGAGAAAGGGGAAGTGTTCAGACAATTTCCTCTTCCACCCAACCAAAGAAAAGTCAGGTGTGTGACGTCACCCAACCGGCAACTTACCAAATACAGGCGACCGCCTCCGCGCCGCGAGGAGGAGCCCCGAGCCAAGGACAAGGACCCCACCCAAGAGAGGGCAGCACCTAGTGACCCATCCATGAGAGGGCAGCACCTAGTCAACCTAGGTGGTGCCCACATTGCCAGTGATATGTAGTACCCCGTAGCTCTAGAAACACCTAGTGAAAGTGATAGTCCCCTCCCCCATCCCTGGTGAAGGTGATAGTTCCCTCCCCCCATACCTGGTGAAGGTGATAGTCCCCTCCCCCCATCCCTGGTGAAGGTGATAGTCCCCTCCCCCCATACCTGGTGAAGGTGATAGTCTCCTCCCCCCATACCTGGTAAAGGTTATAGTCCCCTCCCCCATACCTGGTGAAAGTGATAGTCCCCTCCCCCATCCCTGGTGAAGGTGATAGTCCCCTCCTCCCATCCCTGGTGAAGGTGATAGTCTCTTCCCCCCATACCTGGTAAAGGTTATAGTCCCCTCCCCCATACCTGGTGAAGGTGATAGTCTCCTCCCCCATTCCTGGTAAAGGTGATAGTCCCCTCCCCCATACCTGGTAAAGGTGATAGTCCCCTCCCCCATACCTGGTAAAGGTGATTGTAACGGTCACCACCGCTTACGACCTTCCATCCAACCACGACAAGCTTATCTGACACACTCCGACAATATTGCATACACGATCCATATCCTTTCCCAGAATAAGACGAGACAGAGCTCCGTTCTTGCTTCCAAAGATATGACAATTTATTAGTATTTTCTCAGCTTCTTATACAGTCTCAAACCTAATGCAGTTAATCACAGGACAATGCAATCTCCACCCCCCTTCACACCATGGGGGGCTTCAATCACACTCTAAAAGGCATTCAGGTAAGCTAACCATGTAGACTGGTCGGCACCGCATCTTCAATAGGGTTCAATTAACCTTGAATAGTAACACAGACATCTAGTTGAATAAGTTTATCTAGACAGCTTTATCACACAATGGCAGAGTCTTGTGAGAGTGGGTGCAATCCACACCTTCAACGGAATGTCTTTACAGTGAATAGCTAACACCTTAAGATATTTCAATAGCATATTATACAAAGGTATGACTCACTCTGGTCTTGTAGACCTGAATTAACACCTTTCAAAAGCATGTGTGCCCAGATTGCATAGCTAACAGCTTTTGATATTTGAAGACATCCTGCAAACATGAATTATTATTAATGTCCCTTATTAATGTCTTCTGTAATATATGAATTATGATTCTTTGTCACCCTATGGCCCTAGTGGACATAAGGTGACCCTAGACATAGGAATGTCTCAGTCTGTCACGGTGCAATCCGTTACATCTCTCCCCTTTCGGTGGGAGACAGACACAGGTGGTAACCCCAAACGGGTTGACTCCGAAGTCCTTCAGTAGTTCCCGTCCTCCAATGCTGGTCTCCATACTGTACCCCAAATAAATGGCTCCAAACTGAGCATTACTCACCCCGCCAACCTCTGCCTCTCTCAGAGAACACGCCTGCCGCTGGGGAGAAGGCAGGGTAGCTGGGCTCAGTCCATCATGCTGTTGGGGGTCTGGGCCAACTGCCCCCCCTTCCTGGGGTATACCAGTGGAGACTGAAGTCCCATCCACTGGTGCTTGGTGAAAACCCCCTGGTGCTTGCAAAGCAAAGCCAACATCCTCCTGTCCCAGTCCTGTACCATTTTCTGGGGTTGTGCCAGTGGAGACTGAAGTCCCATCCACTACCCCAGGAACCCCCTCTTCTGTTAGTGAGGAGCAGAGGCCTATGACACTCTGCTCTGTTGCCAGCTCTTCCGCTGGGTTGCTGTGAGTGGAGACCACAGTCCCATCCACTACCACAGGGTCCCCCTCTTCCGTTAGTGAAGAGCAGAGGTCCGTGACCCTCTGTTCTGTTGCCAGCTCTTCCGCTGGGTTGCTGTGAGTGGAGACCACAGTCCCATCCACTACCACAGGGTCCCCCACTTCCGTTAGTGAAGAGCAGAGGTCCGTGACCCTCTGTTCTGTTGCCAGCTCTTCCGCTAGGTTGCTGTGAGTGGAGACCACAGTCCCATCCACTACCACAGGGTCCCCCTCTTCCTGTAGTTGGGAGCAGAGACCTGGGGCACCAGGTATGAAAATCTCAATTTTTTCCACTGCCGATTCATCAGCCATGATTTCACAGTTATCTGACCTTTCCTCATAGTCCCAGGCAATGGGAGCCCCACCCTGCTGCTGAGCGGAGTCTAGCAGCTGTCTGTAGGCAACCTCCAGCTCCCATTCTTGAATGGCCAGAAATTCTAAATCTTCCTGTGACCAGTGGCCTCCCGAGATATTTAATTTTTCCTCTCTGTGCTCCATTATGTCCTCCAAGCGCCACTCCCGATCATCCCCAAAGTCGGGATCACTGGACATCCTCCAATACAACAATCCCAGGCCATCATAGTCATAGCCTTCTGTGGGGATGTCATCCGCTGACCACGGGCACTCTTGGGCTACATACCACCGGAGGGCTCTGTAGCTCTCATCCAGCTGCATCTCTGCCCGGATCATCCTGCTGAACTTGGCTGTCCACTACAGCTTCGGTTGTTTCCCCAATAACAGCTTTCGTACGTCATACTGCGGCCAGCACCTTGCATAGATGGACGGCAGGACCTTTCCTTTGTGTTGCTGCTCCAGAGCTAACGCTTCCTTCCAGAGTTGGCACCGAATCACATCTGACCATCCCAACAGGACCTCCTCTGATACTGGTCCTCTATGCTGTATCCGCATCTCTTGTAAGCTTCTTTGGAATTCCTCTTCCATGGAGACTGGTATCTGTACCTCTCCTCTCTCTTTAGTTGGTGCTGCTGTGACTTCAGCTGCTGCAGCACTTCTTCTCTGTAGCAAGGTGGCATTCAGAGCCGCAATAACTCGGTCCCTGATCTCCGGTGGAGGGTTAGGGACCATAATGTGCCAGTCTTAGGTTAACAGCCCGATCAAAACTTTCTTCCTCGGGTGTCCTGTCCATTAGGGTGGGCCTTTTAGCTCTATCCAGTTCTGCGATAATGTCCCTTTTCTTACGGTTGCTGGCCGGTCTGCCCCGGCTCTCCAGTAAGTCCATGAGGGAAGAGAGCTTCATCCGTTCATACAGCGTCTCCATTGTCATGTGTCCTTGTAGTCGTCCTTCTGGTGATGGAATCATCCCACTGCTGCCACCAAATGTAACAGTCACCACCGCTTACAACCTTCCATCCAACCACGACAAGCTTATCTGACACACTCCGACAATATTGCATACACGATCCATATCCTTTCCCAGAATAAGACGAGACAGAGCTCCGTTCTTGCTTCCAAAGATATGACAATTTATTAGTATTTTCTCAGCTTCTTATACAGTCTCAAACCTAATGCAGTTAATCACAGGACAATGCAATCTCCACCCCCCTTCACACCATGGGGGGCTTCAATCACACTCTAAAAGGCATTCAGGTAAGCTAACCATGTAGACCGGTCGGCACCGCATCTTCAATAGGGTTCAATTAACCTTGAATAGTAACACAGACATCTAGTTGAATAAGTTCTCTAGACAGCTTTATCACACAATGGCAGAGTCTTGTGAGAGTGGGTGCAATCCACACTTTCAACGGAATGTCTTTACAGTGAATAGTCAACACCTTAAGATATTTCAATAGCATATTATACAAAGGTATGACTCACTGTCTGACCTGGTCATGTCATCATGAACTCCTTGTGATATCTTAGTCCAGAAATATGAAGTATTAATAATGTCCCATCACATGTAATATATGAATTATGATTCACTATTAGCCACCCTACACCCAAAAGGGCACAGGGTGGATTTTGACCCAAGAGTTATTGTTGCTGCTGGCACAGGAGTATCTCTCATCCTTCCAACGTCTCTGCGTGTCACGGGCCATTCTGTTACAATCTCTTTCTGTCTCTGGCCACCATCTCTTTCCATCTCTGGACACCAGTCTCTCCCATCTCTGGCCTCCATCTCTGGCTACCAGCCCCTTTATCTCTGTCCACCAGCCCCTTCCATCTCTGGCCATTAGCCCCTCCCATCTCTGGCCACCAGCCCCTCCCATCTCTGGCCACCAGCCCCTTCCATCTCTGGCCACCAGCCCCTTCTATCTCTGGCCACCAGCCCCTCCCATCTCTGGCCACCAGCACCTTCCATCTCTGGCCACCAGCCCCTTCCATCTCTGGCCACCAGCCCCTCCCATCTCTGGCCTCTATCTCTGGCTACCAGCCCCTTTATCTCTGTCCACCAGCCCCTTCCATCTCTCGCCATTAGCCCCTCCCATCTCTGGCCACCAGCCCCTACCATCTCTGGCCACCAGTCCCTTCCATCTCTGGCCACCAGCCCCTTCCATCTCTGGCCACTAGCCCCTCCCATCTCTGGCCACCAGCCCCTTCCATCTCTGGCCACCAGTCCCTTCCATCTCTGGCCACCAGCCCCTTCCATCTCTGGCCACCAGCCCCTCCATCTCTCCATATCTCTGGCCACCACCATCTCTGGCCACCAGCCCCTTCCATCTCTGGCCACCAGCTCCTCCCATCTCTGGCCACCAACTCCTCCCATCTCTGGCCACCAGCCCCTCCCATCTCTGGCCACCAGCCCCTCCCATCTCTGGCCACCAGTCCCTTCCATCTCTGGCCACCAGCCCCTTCCATCTCTGGCCACCAGCCCCCTCCATCTCTGCCCCCCCGCACCTGATTGTTGGGCTCTCAGGTCCCTCCAGGGTGGCCTAGTGGTAAGCGCTCCCCTAATTATTATACTGGAAGTGATTTTTATTCCAATTACAATCAAAGTTTATTTTTAATACAAAGGATCTGATTTGCTCTCCTCACCTCCTCTCTAGATCCCGGCTCAAATCAGGCGCACAGGATAAGGAAAGACACACCCCCAGATTCCTGATTGGACAATGAAGTACCAGTAGCACACCCACGAGGTAACACCCAGACTCACTCTGACAGAATGTTTTCTCTCGGGAACTTTCTCGGCTCCTAGGGGCCAATAGACTGCACTTTACACGTCACTCCAAAGATCAGGAAATGTGGAGAGTCTTCAGTTTTCACAGAACACCCAATCACAGGAAGATAAAACAAAACGTAATTTTCCAGTGCGCAACCACTGCGCATACAACCGCGCAATCACCACGCAACCAGCGAGCAATACCGCGCTATCACCGCGCACTCACCGCGCAATACCTGTGCAACCACCGAGCAATACCGCGCAACCACTGCACTATCACCGCGCACTCACCACACAACCACCACACAATCATTGTTCGAGGGGACATTGTATGGGGGGGGGGGACATTGTATGGGGGGGGGGTTGTATGGAGGACACCATGGACACCATGACACCATGCAATGTCCTCCTGAGATATAGAAGATGATGAGACTCCTCCAAACATCAGGGGCCCCTCAGATCCCTCCAGGGCCCCTCACACACCATGCAATGTCCTCCTTCCTTCTGTAGAATAGAAGACACTTTGCTGCCTCTCAGCTTTTCTGAAAGATTCAGGATTCCTGGGTCTTCCCCAGTGCTGGGTGGTGGGCTGTGAGCGCCACCCTGTGGATGAGCTGAGCTCTGCAGCTGGATTTCTCTCCAGAACACAGGTGATGTCAGTCTGACCTAATCCTCCAATCAGAAGTTATCTGCAGAGGGAGAGAGGAGAGAGGGGGGCATAGGACGGGGAGAGGAGAGAGGGGGGCATAGGACGGGGAGAAGATGGGGAGAGGGGGGCATAGGAAAGGGAGAGGAGCAGAGGACAGGGAGAGGGGGCAAAGGACGGGGAGAAGATGGGGAGAGGGGCAGAGAATGGGGAGAGGAGCATAGGACGGAGCAGACGACAGGGAGAGAGGGGGCATAGGACGGGGAGAAGATGGGGAGAGGGGCAGAGGACATGGAGAGGAGCATAGGACGGGGAGAGAGGGGGCATAGGACATGGAGAGAGGGGGCATAGGACAGGGAGAGAGGGGGCATAGGACAGGGAGAGAGGGGGGCATAGGACAGGGAGAGAGGGGGGGGACGGGGGAGAGGGGGGAATAGGACGGGGAGAGAGGGGGGCATAGGACAGGGAGAGAGGGGGGCATAGGACAGGGAGAGAGGGGGGCATAGGACAGGGAGAGAGGGGGGCATAGGACGGGGAGAGAGGGGGGCATAGGACAGGGAGAGAGGGGGCATAGGACGGGGAGAGAGGGGGGCATAGGACGGGGAGAGAGGGGGGCATAGGACAGGGAGAGAGGGGGGCATAGGACGGGGAGAGAGGGGGGCATAGGACGGGGAGAGAGGGGGGCATAGGACGGGGAGAGAGGGGGGCATAGGACGTTTCTAAGCTCTTCTGCAAAAGCATAAAGGAGCAACATGAGGGCCTAAAACTTTGGTGATCAGCCAAGGGAACGGAATGTGGTAGGTGAGATGCACCATGCTGTCGTCCCTTCCATCTCCTCGGGTGGAGATACAAGCACTGGTTGTGACTGACGGGCCATTTTTCGTGTTCTTAGTTTTAACCGTCTCGTCCCGGTGGATTGTGTTTTGCAGTTGCCGGATCTGGTCCCTCAGCTCGGGTCCCTCTATCAGCTCATGGAGACGCGGGTGAAGACGCTCAACAAAATGTCCCGGCTGAATGGAAAGCTTTATCTTCTCATCACAGAGGTAAGATGGCGGGCCCGGGAGGGGATGGCGGGTCCCCCCCCCCCCCTAATCCCTGTAATGGGTATTTGATCCATTGTATAGAAGATAGGGAAAGGGGTGTCGGGACGGTGCGCGACGTTTCTTGTCCGGTCCTGATGGGTTATTTATTTATCTGTAGGTGGCCGCATCTGAGATCTCGCAGAGGATACATGCCAACCAGGAGGCCCAAGTCGTATATGAGGAAGGTGAGATTATCTGTCATCTTAGGGGGGGGTTCAAAGATTCCCTGTAAGAAGGGAGGGGTGCGCTGTACGTTCGGCTGTTAGTCTCTGCCTAGCACTTGCAGGTGGATTTTGCAGCCTGGTAAAGCGATCTGTACAGCGATCCATGCACATCGGAGTGGTGCTTCTGTCCGGGGAGGCGTGCGCTGCCCCACGTGCACGTGACTCCGATATGAGTACATTGATGTCATAGTGGAGGGAGAGAGACTGACGCTCTGTAATAAGACGTTGTTGTTTTTGTGTTGCAGAGTCTTCAGATGAGGAGTCTGGAGAGGAGCAGAATATGGACTCTGATGTGAGTATATTATTGTGTTGGGGTATTGGGCTGGAGTTGGGGGATGGACGGGGGGCTGGAGTTGGGGGATGGACAGGGGGGGGCTGGAGTTGGGGGATGGACGGGGGGGGCTGGAGTTGGGGGGTGGACGGGGGGGGGGCTGGAGTTGGGGGGGGTGGACGGGGGGGGGGCTGGATTTGGGGGGTGGACGGGGGGGCTGTTTTTGGGGGGGTGAACGGGGGGGGGGGCTGGAGTTGGGGGGTGGACGGCGCTTGCCTTAAGGTTTAATTCGTTTTTTTATATATTTTTATTCTCTTGCTTTGTTAGGATAATTGGGAGGAGGAAGAAGAGGACGATGAAGAATCTGAGACCTCGGGAGATTCGGAGGGGGAGGAGGAGGAGGACATGAACGTGGACAAAGTGAATGGTGATTCTGATGGAGATCCGGGGAATGAAAGTGAAGAAGAATAGCGCTTTTCCCTGTAGAAGGGACGATCGTTCTCTAGTGCCCAGACTGGCCGGCCCGTCACTGTGCTGCAGACTCTCGGACTCTCGGCAGCGGTGCTGGAAGATTGGCGACGTCGGCAAGATTGGGAACCGGACCAACCTACAGAATGTTTGACCACATCTGCCTTTTCACTGAGAATCCCATCTGCCCTCCCGACTCCGAACCTCAACAGCCCATCCCCCGATGTCTCATCCATAACCTTCCGATCATTTCCGTGTACATGTCTGCTGTCATTTCTACTTTTGTTTGTTTTGTTTTTGGTCCCCCCCTACCACGTGACCCCACCCCTCCCCCGAATCGTGTTCTTGGTTTCATTTTGGTTAGTTGGCGGTTTATTGGTAGCAATTTTGCGGGAAATGGCGAAATTTCTCAGACATTTCATTGTTGTTCCTCGGCCTCATAGAAAGGAACTGAACAAACCTTTTTTTCAATCCATGAATTTATCTTTTATTTTTCGGTCCCAGATCTTTAAGCCAATCGAGCGTGGAATTCAGTCGCTGTCTGAACGCCACTCGTCCATTCTCCGACTATTTAATTTTTACTGATTTTTACATATAAATCCGTATCATTGGCTTTTTTTTTTTTTGTGCATTTATTTTAAAAAATAAGAGTAAACAAGACTTTGTTTTGTTTTTTTGTTTTTTTTAATCCTGTACATTTCTGAAAATGGCCATTGATACTTTCGGTGTAAAATAAACCTTTAAAAAAAAATATATTAAAATTTTCCTCCCTTTAATGCAATTTTTTTTTCTTCAGCATTTCTGGTTTCATTTTTTGTTTTTTTGAAGGCTGAATTTTGTGTTTTTATTTTTAAGAGGCAACTGCAGTTGTTTGTATAACCTCCCAGGATATAATGTACAGTATATTTGTCTATAAAGCTGTTAATGGTCTCGTTAATAACGCCACCTTTGTAAAGTGAATAAAAAAATCTACTTCTCCTTTGTCCCGTGTCGGTGTCGTGAAGATCACGTGGTCATCTGTTTCCTGATAGTAACCAGGGGGAGGACTGACAACTCATGGGGGGCCTCTGGGCAATAAAAGATCATAAGGCCTCCTTTGTCCGTGACATGCCACACACAAGACCCACCTACATCAATCGCAGGGCACATCAAGGTGTACACAGGAGGGTTTATTCTGTACACAGCAGGGCACATTGAGCACAGCGTGGTGCATCGCATGGGGCACACAGGAGGTACACTGCAGGGCGTGGGGCACATAGTAGAGCACATCATTGGGAACAGAGCACATTAGGCTGTCCACAGGGCATGGGGCACACTGCAGGGCATGCCACACATTACAGGGCATGTGGCACAGTAGAGCACATTAGGAACAGCACATTACACTGTCCACAGGGCATGTGGCACAGTAGAGCACATCATTAGGTGGTGCATCACAGGGGGGGGGGTACACTGCAGGGCGTGGGGCACACGGGAGGTACACTGCAGGGCATGTGGCACATAGTAGAGCACATCATTGGGAGCAGAGCACATTAGGCTGTCCACAGGGCATGGGGCACACTGCAGGGCATGTGGCACAGTAGAGCATATCATTAGAAACGGAGCACATTGTGCTGTCCGCAGGGCATGCCACACATCACAGGGCATATGGCACAGTAGAGCACATTAGGTGGTGCATCACAGGGGGGTACACTGCAGGGCATGTGGCACATAGAGCACATCATTGGGAGCAGAGCACATTAGGCTGTCCATGGGGCACACTGCAGGGCATGCCACACATTACATGGTATGTGGCACATTAGGAACAGAGCACATTGGGCTGTCCACAGGGCATGGGGCATACTGCAGGGCATGCCACACTACAGGGCATGTGGCACATAGAGCACATCATTAGGAACAGAGCACATTAGGCTGTTCATGGGGCACACTGCAGGGCATGCCACACAACGGGGCATGTGGCACAGTAGAGCACATCATTAGGTGGTGTATCACAGGGGGGTACACTGCAGGGCGTGGGACACATAGTAGAGCACATCATTGGGAGCAGAGCACATTAGGCTGTCCACAGGGCATGGGGCACACTGCAGGGCATGCCACATTACAGGGCATGGGGCACATCCGGTAGTACATGTGGTAAGATTTAATCCGCGCTAAGACAAGGTAACTGTTGCTGCCCCCCTGGCAAGCAGTGTTGAAGCAAAATTGATATATGTAAGGGTTAGTAGTGCTGCCCGATGAGCTAATGTGTTAAAATCCAATCCAAAATGGGTAGGTTACCCTGGAGCAGCTAAATGGTCGGGGGTTAACGCTGTTTACGATATTCCATTCCACCAACCCGCAACAGCTTATCGACACTCCACAATCCAGCAGACGAACCCGAATAACGAGACACACAGCTCTGTTTGAGGTTCAAATGAAATGGACTAATAGTAAACTCAGGCTTTTATACAGTTAGGAACAATGGCTTAACTCTACCCACAACATGGCACAAGGAAAGGAGCTCAATACACATCTTTAGGAGACAGACATTCTGACTCTGAGATAATCTACATGAGCTAATTACTAATCATTTACCCAGACAAGGTGACTGAGATAAGCTCTTCTCACCTGCTATACAATACACTTATCAATAGAAATTGACACAATACAGTGTCAATTAGCATCACACAATGACAGGTTCTTGAGAGCCAGATTAAAGTTCGTTTATATGACAGTAGCAGACGACAAACACCTTAACAGGTCTGTGTTCCCACATTGAAGGAATCACTCTTTCTGTTCACTGGTTTGGTTCAGAATCAACAACCTGTAATATTTCAAGATATCCTGCAATACATGAATTATCATTACTGTCCCATCTCATGTAATCCGAGATATCATTTCTCAGTCATTCTGAGTCATCGGTGAAGCTGACACAGGAGTACCCCACACCCTTCAAGAGCCTCTTGGTCCCATGTGCCATTCCGTTACAGTTGTGCACAGTAAAAGTATGTTGGGTGTCCCCTGATGGGGTACCCTGAAATGCTGTCAGGAGGTAGACCATATTGCTGGTCAGCCAGAAAAGATTTTCTGTGTTCCCTATGTTGTGAATGCTAATGGTGAATGAATGCTTCACCGCGAGACTGGGAGTTATTTGTGGTGGTTGTGATAACCCTTGTGCACCTGAAGGCAAATGAATTGCCTATAACCTGTCTGTGATGAGACTACGCCTAAGTGATAAGAGATATAGTGCTGTGTCAAAAAATATACTGTATTTATCGCCCTATTACGCGTATCGGCGTATAGCGTGCACCCCTTAATTCAGCCTGACAGTCCTGGAAAAAAAAATGTTTTAATACTTAGTTTTGGTGCCTTGTCCGGTCCGGCATCCGTCGTGGTGTCCTCCTGCGCTGGTCTCTGGTCTTTGTGCTGATCGCCCCTTCCCGCACGCTCGGCTCCCCTCGTGGTTATGCTCGAGAAGCCGAGTGTACTGCACTCGGTATATGTCGGCGACCACGCCGCGGTATATGTCGATTCCCGCGCTGTGTTTGAATCCGCTGCCGGGCGCGCTCGGCTTCTGTCGCATAACCGCAATGGGAGCCGAGCCTGGCCAAGTATACCCAAGTGTACTGCGCTCGGTATATGTCGGCGGCGGTGGCGGATTCAAACAGCGTGGGAAGCAAGTATCGGCGTATATCTCGCACCCACGATTTTGCTCTGATTTTAAGAGCAAAAAAGTGTGCGTATACGCCGATAAATACGGTATATAAAGTGTCCCATTAGGGAATGTGAGTGGTTGAAAGTGTATATATAATATAAGTGTTAGTAAACCAGGGTTTGGAATTTAGGAGCCAGCTGAAAAAGTAAGGAGCCAGAAACCGCGCCCGTCCCGCTGAGCTCGCGAGCAGAAGCGAACACATACATGATCAGCGCCCGCATATGAAAACCGTAGTCAAACCACACATGTGAGGTATCACCGCGATCGTCAGAGCGAGAGCAATAATTCTAGCCCTAGACCTCCTCTGTCACTTAATACATGCAACCTGTCAGTGTAAACAGGAAGGCGATGGAAAATAGCTGCTTTTTTTTTTTCTTCTCACCATCGATCTAATCTCTGCCACAACCAACGGGGAATGATGAGTCCCAGGCTCTCCTGACCGCAGAATCTGTGACTCATTGTTCCCTGTTGGTTGTGGTAGAGATCAGATTGATGGTGAACAAGCTGTTTTCCATTGAAGCGCCTTCCTGTTTACACTGATTGGTGTGGGGATCGTTTGTCCGGGAACTGCAGCGGAGGATCCAGTGCGTCATACCATCAGGTGACCCTTTTGAACATTCGTTCTTTTGGGTTCGCTGCCTTCGGTAAGCCTCTTTTATGTTAGACGGTGGCGGTTTCTTTCATTTCACGTTCCAGAATATCGGGAATATCTTAGTCTTCATTTGGTGATACATTATTATTCATTCATTGTTTAGTCACTGTTGGACACTATTTATATATATAGGTGTTTATCACTTTGTTTGTTATGTGGCACATAGTAGGGCACATTAGGTGGTCCACAGGGCATGGGGCACATCAGGTGGTACACAGCAGGGCCCATTATTGAGCACAGTGTGGTGCAGGGCATACACAAAGGCGCAGGGCCGTTTGAAGGAATTTGGGAGCCCCAAGCAAAATGGAGCCCCAAGCAATCACCGCATGCAAAGCCTACGTTAACGCTACACTCATTTTTTTTTCTATTCTTAACTCCTGTTCTTCCCTGTAGGCTGCCGCTGTAGCGTGGCCGAGTGCCTCTTCCCCCCAGTCCCCTTTCATATAGCGCCGGGTACCGCGCGTGGTACAGGAGATTCAGTTTCCTGTCTTCCCGGCCGGACTGACAGGAAGTGAGCACTCAGTGTGCACTTCCTGTCAGTCAGGCCGGGAACAGGAAACTGAATCTCCTGTACCACGTGCGTTACCCGGCCAGACTGACAGGACTCCAGTTGGAAGGAAGAGGAGCTCGGCCATGCTACAGCCTGGGAAGGGGAAGTTGGGGGCCCCAAGCAATTAATTGTTTTGCCTGTCCTGTAGCGACAGGCCTGCAAAGGCGCACATCACAGGGGGGGCATGGCATGGGGCACACAGGCACAAAGTTGCACAGGAGGTACACCGCAGGGCATGCCACATGTTACAGGGTATGTGGCACATGGTAGGACACATTTTTAGGAACAGGGCATGGGGCACACAGTAGAGCACATCAGGTGGTACACAGCAGGGCACATTATTGAGCACAGCATGGTGCAGGGCATGGGGCACACAGTAGAGCACATCAGGTGGTACACAGCAGGGCACATTATTGAGCACAGCATGGTGCAGGGCATGGGGTACACAGTAGAGCACATCAGGTGGTACACAGCAAGGTTTATTCTGAATAAAGCAGGAGGGCACATTATTGAGCACAGCGTGGTGCAGGGCATGGGGCACACAGTAGGCACATCGGGTACACAAAGGCGCACATTACAGGGCACAGGAGGTACACCGCAGGGCATGCCACACATTACAGGGAACATCATTAGGAGTGGTCCATGGGGCACACAGTAGAGCACATCAGGTGGTACACAGCAGGGCACATTATTGAGCACAGCGTGGTGCAGGGCATGGGGTACACAATGGCGCACATCACAAGGGGGGCATGGCATGGGGAACACAGGCACAAAGTTGCACAGGAGGTACACCGCAGGGCATGCCACACGTTACAGGGTATGTGGCACATGGTAGGGCACATCTTTAGGAATGGGGCATATCAGGTGGTACATACACAGCAGGGCACAATATTGAGCACAGCGTGATGCAGGGCATGGGGCACAGTAGGCACATCGGGTACACAAAGGCGCACATCACAGTGCACAAAAGGTACACCGCAGGGCATGCCACACATTACAGGGCACATCATTAGGAGTGGTCTATGGGGCACACAGTAGAGCACATCAGGTGGTACACAAAGGCGCACAGGAGGTACACCGCAGGGCATGCCACACATTACAGGGCACATCATTAGGAGTGGTCCATGGGGCACACAGTAGAGCACATCAGGTGGTACACAGCAGGGCACATTATTGAGCACAGCGTGGTGCAGGGCATGGGGTACACAAAGGCGCACATCACAGGGCACAGGAGGTACACTGCAGGGCATGCCACACATTACAGGGCACATCATTAGGAGTGGTCCATGGGGCACACAGTAGAGTACATCAGGTGGTACACAGCAGGGCGCAGGACACATCACTGGTTAAGGGGCACACAGTAGGGCACTGGGATCCTCCAGACTCAGCAGTCATCGTGTGGGGCTGGAGGACACTGAGGAGTTGAAAGGCATATGGAGACACCATTGGGGGGGGGGGCAGCATGCAAGGGGTGGTACTCCAATAAATAAAGCGGCTCCTCACCGGATGCCTGCAATACTGCTTGCAGCGCTTTTATCCTGCCGGCCCCTCTCTTCTCGTCCATCCAGGGGCGGACTGACAACTCATGGGGCCCCCGGGCAAAAGAAGATTATGGGGCCCCCGGGCTTACAGATGGCCGTTACGCCAGGAGTAAATAAACAAAACAACATATATAGTACAACAGTCAGGATCTCACATCAGTCCTCCCTTACAACAAAGTCCCAACATTCTCCCTATACATCACAGTCCACAGAGTGCCACCTTACGGCAGAGCCCCCCCCAGTGTGCCACCTTACGGCAGAGCCCCCCCCAGTGTGCCACCCTACGGCAGAGCCCCCCAGTGTGCCACCCTACGGCAGAGCCCCCCAGTGTGCCACCTTACGGCAGAGCCCCCCAGTGTGCCACCCTACGGCAGAGCCCCCCAGTGTGCCACCCTACGGCAGAGCCCCCCAGTGTGTCACCTTACGGCAGAGCCCCCCCCAGTGTGCCACCTTACGGCAGAGCCCCCCAGTGTGCCACCCTACGGCAGAGCCCCCCAGTGTGCCACCTTACGGCAGAGCCCCCCCCAGTCTGCCACCCTACTGCAGAGCCCCCCAGTGTGCCACCCTACGGCAGAGCCCCCCAGTGTGCCACCTTACGGCAGAGCCCCCCAGTGTGCCACCTTACGGCAGAGCCCCCCAGTGTGCCACGCTACGGCAGAGCCCCCCCCCCAGTGTGCCACCTTACGGCAGTGCCACCTTACGGCAGAGCCCCCCAGTGTGCCATGGTACGGCAGAGCCCCCCCCAGTGTGCCACCTTCCATCAGTGTCCCCTTACACACACCTTTGCACCTTAGTGCTTGGTGTAGCAGGCAGCTGTCGGTAAAAGGCTTTTAACGTTTAAAAATCCACTTGCCACCTCTGATCTGCACAAGTAAAACAGAGTCAGCGGAATAGTGAACTGCTGTGGTTGGCATCAGATTGGGCAGCGGGGCATGTGAATAAAGGCCACGCTTCATGTGTGCCATGATGTCACTGCACAGGTGTGCACCCAGCCCTGCCCTGCTGCCTGATCCAAGGTCGAGCTCTGCAGTGCACCAATCAGATGGCTCCAAATGGCAACAAGTGCATTTTTCACAGGCATGGGATTGTCAGATCGACTTCTGTTGAGCAGCATGGGCACACATGGAACATACTGTATACACACATTCATGCACAGTATACATACACATAGAGAGACACACACAGTATACATACACACGCATCCAGTATACATACAGTATATACACATATTATATATATATATACACACACACACACACTATACATACAGTATATAAACACACACAATATATACACACACTATACATACGGTATAAAACACACACTATACATACATAGTATATACACACCCTATACATACACATACAGGGCCAGATTCTCAGCGGCGCTACGACGGGGTATCTCAGATACCCCGTCGTATCGCCGTTTTTTTTGGCTCGTATCTATGCGAGTGATGCTTAGCATCACTTTTGCATAGATACGCTTTAACATCCGACAAGTGTAAAACCATTACACTTTCGGATCGTAGTTGTAATGACAACTCCGGCCACTAGGTGGCCTTTACGTTGTTTTCTCATTTGCCTATGCAAATGAGGCTACTACGCCGATTCTCGATCGCTTTTACGCCGCCCCGTCGTCGCGTATGTCGTTTTCGTTCGCGTATGGTTACCCCTGCTTCTATGAGGAGTAACCTTACGAAGTACCGTCGGATGCCGTCGGGTGCCGTCGGATGCCATGTTAAGTATGGCGTCGGGTCAGCGTCGGCTTTTTCCGTCGCTTACATCGTTTTACTAACTCGTTCGCGAATAGGGCATTGCGTAGTGACGATCACGTAGTTTTGACGTCGGTTTTAACGGCGCTTTCCGACGTGAGCTGGAGCATGCGCACACATGCTGGATTTTATTTGCCAGCTCCGGGGGTCTTCTCCGCTCTCCGGGGGTCTTCTTCTGCCTTCGGGGGTCTTCTCCCGCTCTCCGGTGCCGTCTTCGGGGCTGGCTACTGCTATCTTCTTGCAGCTCTTTTACTAGCAGCCGCCAGTCCGCTCTTCCTTGTCGCCTTCTGTCTTCTTCCTTCTTCTACCGATGTTGCCACGTCGCTCCCTCCCGCTGTAATGCCGGGTGTGCGATAATTTATATAGGTCTCTTATGACGTCACAATCCCAGCATGCTCCACCCAACTACTAAGGAACCTCCCCCAACTACTAAGGAACCTCCCCCAACTACTAAGGAACCTCCCCCAACTACTAGGGAACCTCCCCCAACTACTAAGGGACCTCCCCCAACTACTAAGGGGGTCAAATACTTATTCTCCTCCATTTATAACATTTGTATCATGTGACCTCTCTGGAGTTTTGGTTGATCTTCTGTCTCCATCATATAAAATACACCTATGAGACCCTTCATTTCTATGTAACGATCTGCAGGGGAGACGATCGATATTCCCCTCCCCCTCTGTATATAGTACATAGCCGGCCATTCTTCAGCCAAGCTGTGAAGGAGAGCCTAGAAAAGGGAGCCGAGTGCTCCACCTATTGGCCGACATTGAGAATACAGAACAATCACACCGACCTGCAAGAAATCTATTCCAAGCCGTGTAATGATAAAATCCACACAAACCACGACATTCACTTCACTTTACATTTTATTCCACCGCTAATCTACACACCACATTTCATTCCAGGTGAGGAAGCCATCTTGGGGACTGCGTTGGCCGGGGATCGAACCCGGGTCATCTGCTTGGAAGGCAGCTGTGCTAACCACTACACCACCAACGCAAAAAGTTAGCATGTCTTTACAGTGTGGGAGGAAACCGGAGTACCCGGAGGAAACCCACGCAAGCACAGGGAGAACATGCAAACTCCATGCAGACAGTGTCCTGGTCAGGATTTGACACAAGGACCCCAGTGCTGCAAGGCAGAAGTGCTAACCACTAAGCCTCTGTGCTGCCCATGGAGGAAAAGAGGGATAGAAGGAAAAGAAGGTGTAATGAAAGTTGGAATACTGAAGTATTTCTCCTTTGAATCTGTTACATAGTGGGGGGTCTTCTGCCCTGTCCCTAGGTTACCCCCCCTCCCCCCAGACGGCTCCATGGTCTGGAAAAGCATTGTTCTGTGTGACTATTTATGGACTTTAATTACCCCCCGGGGAGCTTTTCTGTGTCATTACACGTATCAGTCATCTTATTGAAGCTATTGGACCAATCCCTGCTGACCCTGTTTCTGAGTCCTCATTTGTATGGCCAAGAGGACCTAATTAAAAACTACAATGTACTTTACAATTGACCAATAGGAAAGTGGTTGTGGGCGCGGGGTGTTCAAACTGCTATGTATAAAAGTGTGTGAGACAGCCAAGACTGATCAGAGCCACGCCCACGAGAGAAGGGGATCATTGCGGTTTGCGGGGGGGGGCGACAGAAGGGGATCGTTGCGGGTTCCGGGTGTGCCGACAGAGGGGGATTGTTGCGGGTTCCGGGTGTGCCAACAGGTGTCACTCGGGTGCACCCCCTCCACCCCCTGCAAAGCCACTACAGCTCGCCTCAGGCTCTCCATGTGGTGTGTTCTTACCCTTACCTGCCTGTCACCGCACAGTGCCGCGGCCTAAACCCACCAACATCAGTCGTGGGGGGGGCGCCAGCCTGACACCCCCCCCCCAGTGTGAGGCACCCTGGATGTCCCTCCGCCCCCTACTTAGTAAGCCACTGGGAGGGGGATGGAGAAAGAAATATAGGGGGGTGGAGAAAGAAACAAAGAATGTGGGGGTAGAGGAAGAAAGAAAGAGAGGGGGGTGGAGAGAGAAAGAAATGGAAAGAGGGGGGTGGAGAGAGAAAGAAAGAGAGGGGGTGGAGGGAGAAAGGAAGAGAGGGGGTGGCAGGAGAAATAAAGAGAGGGGGGTGGAGGGAGAAAGAGAGGGGGAGGAGAGAGAAAGAGAGGGGGGAGAGAGAAAGAGAGGAGGAGGGAGAAAGAAAGAGAGGGGGAGGGAGAAAGAAAGAGAGGGGGAGGGAGACATTTAATGAAAGTAGAATTCTGGACACGTCTCCTTTTCCATCTCTATATACTCGGATTAATCCAAGAGTCCTTTAGTAAAATCAATTGGCCAGAAGTGAATATCTAGCGATCCTCTCGGCCATTGGCTGACACTCTTCTGACCAGGAGATTCCAAGCCTGCCCACCACGGCAAGGTAGACTCTTCTAGGGCAGGACCTACACTGACTACACTAAGCTACCCTACTGGACGCTACTAATCCTTTCTCTAATGTTGGGTGTACGTTTGTAGTACGACCTCATCCTATAATCTGTGTGTGCAGTCTACTCCTAATTGGCTTGTGTGTGTGTGTGTACATCAATCTAAAGCATGGAGCGGTCAGTTTATGTACATCTGGACGTCCTCTGTTAGAATCATTGCCACCCTCGGTGGTAGGTGAGTAGGGGCGGAGCCTGGTAAACAGGCATTGACACCTTTGGTGGTAGATAAGTGGGTGTAGGTGGGGCCTGGGGGAAGCACCAGTACGCTGGGCGTGGGAGAGTGAGGGCAGATGAAACTTGGGGGGGAAGTTCCACTGCCCACACTCACCCCATACACAGGGTGGCCGGTAAGTGGGTGTAGCGGAGCCTAAAAGGCATTGCCACATCTTGGTGGTAGATAAGTGTATGTGGGGGGGGCCTGGGGAAAGCACTAGTACGCTGGGCATGGGGGGGAGTGAGGGCAGATGAAACTTGGGGGGAGGTTCCACTGCCCACACTCACCCCATTACCCAGGGTGGTAGCGCCCCCTCTTGGTGGCAGGTGAGTTGGTGAAGCGGAGCCTGATAAGAGGCATTGCCACCCTTGCTGGTAGGTGAGTGGGGGCAGAGCCTGGTAAACGGGCATTGCCAACCTTGGTGGTAAATAAGTGTATGTAGGTGGGGCCTGGGGAAGCACCAGTACACTGGGCGTGGGAGAGTGAGGGCAGATTAAATTTGGGGGGAACTTCCACTGCCCACACTCACCCCATACCCAGGTTGGTAATACCACCTATTGGTGGTAGGTGAGTAGGAACGGAGCCTTGAAAACGGGCATTGCCACCCTTGGTGGTAGATAAGTGCATGTAGGTGGGGCCTGGGGGAAGCACCAGTATGCTGGGCGTGGGAGGAGTGAGGGCATATGAAACTTGGGGGGAAGTTCCACTGCCCACACTTACCCTATACCCAGGGTGGTAGCGCCCCCTCTTGGTGGTAGGTGAGTGGGGGGCAGAGCCTGGTAAGAGGCATTGGCACCCTATGTGGGAGGTGAGTGGGGGCGGAGCCTGGTAAGAGGCATTGTCACCCTCGGTAGTAGGTGAGTGGGGGCGGAGCCTGGTAAGAGGCATTGCCACCCTTAGTGGTAGGTGAGTGGGGGCAGAGCCTAGTAAACGGGCATTGCCAATCTTGGTGGTAGATAAGTGCATGTAGGTGGGGCCTGGGGGAAGCACCAGTACGCTGGGCGTGGGGGGAGTGAGGGCAGATGAAACTTGGGGGGAAGTTCCACTGCCCACACTTACCTCATACCCAGGGTGGTAGCGCCCCCTTTTGGTGGCAGGTAAGTGGGTGTAGCAGAGCCTAAAAGGCATTGCCACATCTTGGTGGTAGATAAGTGTATGTAGGGGGGGCCTGGAGGAAGCACCAGTACGCTGGGCATGGGGGGGGAGTGAGGGCAGATGAAACTTGGGGGGAAGTTCCACTGCCCACACTCACCCCATACCCAAGGTGGTAGCGCCCCCTTTTGGTGGCAGGTAAGTGGGTGTAGCGGAGCCTAAAAGGCATTGCCACATCTTGGTGGTAGATAAGTGCATGTAGGTGGGGCCTGGGGGAAGCACCAGTATGCTGGGCCTGGGGGGGGGAGTGAGGGCAGATGACATTTGGGGGAAGTTCCACTGCCCACACTTACCCCATACCCAGGTTGGTAATACCACCTATTGGTGGTAGGTGAGTGGGGGTGGAGCCTGGTAAATGGGCATTGCCAACCTTGGTGGTAGATAAGTGCATGTAGGTGGGGCCTGGGGGAAGCACCAGTACGCTGGGCGTGGGAAAGTGAGGGCAGATGAAACTTGGGGGGAAGTTCCACTGCCCACACTCACCCCATACCCAGGTTGGTAATACCACCTATTGGTGGTAGGTGAGTAGGAACGGAGCCTGGAAAACGGGCATTGCCACCCTTGGTGGTAGATAAGTGCATGTAGGTGGGGCCTGGGGGAAGCACCAGTATGCTGGGCGTGGGGGAAGTGAGGGCATATGAAACTTGGGGGGAAGTTCCACTGCCCACACTTACCCCATACCCAGGGTGGTAGCGCCCCCTCTTGGTGGTAGGTGAGTGGGGGGCAGAGCCTGGTAAGAGGCATTGGCACCCTTTGTGGGAGGTGAGTGGGGGCGGAGCCTGGTAAGAGACATTGGCACCCTTTGTGGTAGGTGAGTGGGGGCGGAGCCTGGTAAGAGGCATTGGCACCCTTTGTGGTAGGTGAGTCGGGGCGGAGCCTTGTAAGAGGCATTGGCACCCTTTGTGGTAGGTGAGTGGAGGCGGAGCCTGGTAAGAGGCATTGTCACCCTCGGTAGTAGGTGAGTGGGGGCGGAGCCTGGTAAGAGGCATTGCCACCCTCGGTGGTAGGTGAGCGGATGTGGAGCCTGGTAAACGGGCATTGTCAATCTTGGTGGTAGATAAGTGCATGTAGGTGGGGCCTGGGGGAAGCACCAGTACGCTGGGCGTGGGGGGAGTGAGGGCAGATGAAACTTGGGGGGAAGTTCCACTGCCCACACTTACCTCATACCCAGGGTGGCAGCGCCCCCCTTTGGTGGCAGGTAAGTGGGTGTAGCGGAGCCTAAAAGGCATTGCCACATCTTGGTGGTAGATAAGTGTATGTAGGGGGGGCCTGGAGGAAGCACCAGTACGCTGGGCATGGGGGGGAGTGAGGGCAGATGAAACTTGGGGGGAAGTTTCACTGCCCACACTCACCCCATACCCAGGGTGGTAGCGCCCCCTTTTGTTGGCAGGTAAGTGGGTGTAGCGGAGCCTAAAAGGCATTGCCACATCTTGGTGGTAGATAAGTGCATGTAGGTGGGGCCTGGGGGAAGCACCAGTATGCTAGGCGTGGGGGGGGGGAGTGAGGGCAGATGAAATTTGGGGGAAGTTCCACTGCCCACACTCACCCCATACCCAGGTTGGTAATACCACCTATTGGTGGTAGGTGAGTGGGGGTGGAGCCTGGTAAATGGGCATTGCCAACCTTGGTGGTAGATAAGTGCATGTAGGTGGGGCCTGGGGGAAGCACCAGTACGCTGGGCGTGGGAAAGTGAGGGCAGATGAAACTTGGGGGGAAGTTCCACTGCCCACACTCAACCTATACCCAGGGTGGTAGCGCCCCCTCTTGGTGGCAGGTGAGTTGGTGAAGCAGAGCCCGATAAGAGGCATTGCCACTCTTGCTGGTAGGTGAGTGGGGGAGGAGCCTGATAAGAGGCATTGCCACCCTTGCTGGTAGGTGAGTGGGGGTGGAGCCTGATAAGAGGCATTGCCACCCTTGCTGGTAGGTGAGTGGGTGAAGCGAGGCAGTTGATCCAGAGGAAGGCGAAAAACCCCGGCATAGCCTGATACAATGTGCTACAGCTGGGGAAAAAATTCCTTCCTGATCCCCCGAGAGGCAATCGGATATTCCCCGGATCAACTTTACCTATAAATGTCAGGTAGGTGGGGTAAGCACCACCACCCTGCGTGTTGGGGAGGGTGGGCAATTGGAGCCGCACCGTCGGTAGTAGGTGAGTGGGGGCGGAGCCTGGTAAAGAGCTATTGCCACCCTTGGTGGTAGGTGAGTGGGGGCGGAGCCTGGTAAGAGGCATTGCCACCCGTGGTGGTAGGTGAGTGGGGGCGGAGCCTGGTAAGAGGCATTGCCACCCGTGGTGGTAGGTGAGTGGGGGGGGAGCCTGGTAATAGGCATTGCCACCCTTTTTTATGGAGATATTACAGGTCCCAGCAATCTCTACATACCCCAGCCTGCTACCCCCTCCCCTCCTCAGGGGGGACGGCGCCCCCCCAAGTCCCGCCACCCCACTCTTCTCCCACTGTCCTCTTCCCCTCCCCCGCAGGCCCGACCGGCCCACCCTTATCCTGAGGGGGAGGGGCCCCACCACCCGTGGTGAAAGAAGAGTGTGGGGCGCAATCACCCCTGAAGAGGGGGAGGGGAAGCAGGCTGGCGTATGTAGAAAGTGCTGTGACCTGTCTCCATTGAAAAAAGCATGCTGGGATATGTAGTCCCGTAGCATCTTATTCTAGGCTGGGAGCTGAAGCCCCATTACTTACACAGTGCATGCTGGGAGATGTAGTTCCTCAGAGCTTGATCAGAGGCGGCAGGTTCCCCGGACACACAGACACGCCGTGACCCGGCTTCAGTATGGACAATGGCTCCTCCCTCCGGAGCGCTGTCTGTGGGGGGGTCCCTCCTCCCCGATCTTCGCACACTGACACCGCAATGCCAGTCTCTCTGTAGACTTTTGTGGTCCTCCAATGGTGATGTTGAAGAGAAGGGCACTTGTCGTTGCCCTATCCGTAACCCTATCCCTATCCCTGACCCATCCGTACCCTACCCTATCCCTGACCCATCCGTAACCCTATCCCTGACCCTGACCCATCCGTAACCCTATCCCTGACCCAATCCCGAATCCCTGACCCTATCCCTAACGCCAACCATATCCCTAACCCTATCCCCAACTATATCCGTAACCCCTAACCTTGACCCTAACCCTATCCCTAACCCTTACCATATGCATAACCCCTAACCCTAACCCCTGTCATACCCTCCCCACATTCCCTCCTAAATACACACTTATATAAACACACTCCTAAATACACACTTATATAAACACACTCCTAAATACACACTTATATAAACACACTCCTAAATACACATGAAATAGGTGTCTGATGGTCGGTTCCTGGGGTCATAGCGAGACCGCTTAGACCAGATTCCTCATCAAAGGCATCATTGCCATCATGGCGGGGCTGTGAGGCCTCCGTTGTCTCACTTTACATCCAAAATCCATCAAAAAGTGGTAAATTTTCGGTTCCTGGGGTCATAGCGAGACTGCTCAGACCAGATTCCTCATCCTGGTCATCAAGGCGGGGCTGTGAGGCCCCCGTTGGCTCACTCTTTATCCAAAATCCATCAAAAAGTGGTAAATTCTCGGTTGCTGGGGTCATAGCAAGACTGCTCAGACCAGAGTCATCATCCTGGTCATCATGGTGGGGCTGTGAGACCTCGGTTGGCTCACTCTTTATCCAAAATCCATCAAAAGGTGGTAGATTCTCAGTTTCTGGGGTCATAGCGAGACTGCTCAGACCAGATTCCTCATCAAAGGCATTGTGGTCATGGTCATCCTGGTCGTCATGGTGGGGCTGTGAGACCTCGGTGGTCTCAGACTCTTTGTCACTGTAAGAGAAAGAAGAGATTATTTAGACAAATAAGGAAATAAAATGGCGCAGTGTACATGGATTATACATTCACGTTCATGTATGTAACATTTTCCCGCTTCGCCCAATTCAGTGTATTGTAGATCTAATTTGTACAAAATGAAAGCCCCATTGTATCCTTTATTTCCATCAGTCAAGTGTATTTCAGGCCCATCAATACAGAAGGTGTTCAATGTCTTCATGTCTGTTTTCTTTCTAAAGCAGCCACAGACTAAGAGGAAAAGCCTGTCCCCTGCCAGCAGGTGTGGAGTGGAATTATTATTCTCTATGGGAAAGAGTTGGTCTCTCTGCAGAGGTCCAACATGCCCTAGGTGGTTTGCCACTAGGTGGCCGAATAGTGTCTCTTTATAGCAGAGAGTGTCATCAGGTCATAGGTCCCTTTTAGAGCCCTCCTGTAGTGATGTCATAGGTGCGTCAAGGCCCAGTTATAAGCTAGGATGGGAGGAGCCCTAGTTGCACTTGGGACATGGGAGCCAAGAACCCAACACCAGCATAGATGTAACCAGCACATGGAGGCTGTGGACAGGGCAGGAGTCCAGGAAGGAGTAGGCTTGCACCCAGGAGAGCCGGCTGTAGACCTTCTGACCCTTATGGAGGTGGGGGCTGGTGTGGATGAAAAAAAGGATTGTTAGGCCAGGCCAAGAGTTCCCTGAGTGAGGCCATTCTCCTGAATGGTCCCAATAGACATATACCTATGGAGGAGGCGGCTGCAGAGATCTCATTCCAGTGAGTAGTAATGTCCCTATGTGGAGGGAAAGACTGTTAGAAGGAGATGGCTGCTTAAAGTGCTGTATATGCTTCCACATGTGACTGCTGTGGAGCGCCCACTAAATGCGATTGACTAGGTATCTGGAATATATGTTGATGTGATGACCCTTAGGCTTAGGGTTAGAGCTAACCCTATCCCTTAACCCTAACAAACCCCTAACCCTATCCCTAACCTAACCCCTACCCCTGAATTCCATCAGTAAAGTGCAGGAAATCTAATGACTTGTGTGGACTTTCCTTCCTTGGTGTATGAAGGTCAATGGCCGGGAATGTCACGTGGAGACCTTAGGCATGGAAAGGGCACAATATGGCGGAGGGTTTCCCCTTCACAGGTCGGATAGTATTCTAGCAAATGGACAGGAGTGGGACAGGAAGCCATGCTTTGGCGCCAACATCCGGCCAATCACGGAGCCCCTCTTACACACTGACCTGGTGCTCATGTTCCTGATCTAACCCTCAGTCCACCATCATTGGCGATGTTACATTGTACAAAGGAAATTCTAATGAAGAAACTTACGTGGTGGTTGGAGAACTGCTGCAGGTATTGAATTCCACATCTTGGATGTCGGATCTTCTGGCGATGGGATCTGATGACGGGACGGCGAAGAGCTCACAATCCATCCAAACCTAAAGAGAGAAAAGTCATATTGATTATTACAGCAGCTTCAGGATGACATAAAACAGATCTATCATATAACGTCCTTCAGTATAAAGCAGGTGAAGCAATAGATGATTTCTGATTGGTTGGTAGTTTCTGCGTTCCATCCATTGCTTGACTGATTAAGCTGAAGAGGGAATAGTTTGATCCAGGGAATTGCGCCAAGTGCCTGTGTGAGGTCACCGAGGAAATGAGACAAAACTGCATTCCCTGACCACATGATTGGTCGCCTTCCTCTGGAACAAACTGCTCCTGTTTTTTAAAGACTGAACCAGACAGAGGTGAGTCGGCTTCAGCCACGTAAGAAGCATAGAGAACACTTACCTCATCCAGACGGGGTCGGTTCCTAGAATCATTCACTGTGGTGAGACTTTTCACACCGGATTCTCGTTCACATTCATCGGTGATTTCTTGGACGTCTGATTGTGGGGTATGAGTTGTTTCACTCTTCCTCCAAAATCCATACAAAACTGTCTGTACGAGACTGCTCAGACCGGATCCAACATCAAAGGCATGATGGGGGGGCTGTGAGCCCTCGGTTAAGTCAATCTCTATCCAACATTCATCTGGGGTCATAGCGAGATTGCTCAGACCAGATCCATCATCAAAGGCATCATGGTCATCATGGCGGGGATGTGAGGCCTCGGTGGCTTCAATCTCCATCCAAATTTCGTCTAGGAGGGTTAGATTCCCGGTTCCTGGGGTCATAGCGAGACTGCTCAGACCAGATTCCTCATCAAAGGCATCCTGGTCATCATGGTGGGGCTGTGAGGCTTCCGTTGTCTCACTCTTTATCCAAAATCCATCAAAAAGGGGTAGATTCTCGGTTGCTGGGGTCATAACGAGACTGCTCAGACCAGATTCCTCATCATGGTGGGGCTGTGAGGCTTCCGTTGTCTCACTCTTTATCCAAAATCCATCAAAAAGGGGTAGATTCTCGGTTCCTGGGGTCATAGCGAGACTGCTCAGACCAGATTCCTCATCATGGTCATCCTGGTCATCATGGTGGGGCTGTGAGGCCTCGGTGGTCTCAGACTCTTGGTCACTGTAAGAGAAAGAAGAGATTAGTAAGACAAGAAAGGAAAAAAATGGCGCAGTGTACATGGATTATACATTCACATTCATGTATGTAACATTTTCCCGCATCCCTAACCCTAAGCCCTAATCCTAACCCTAAACCTAAGCCCTAACCCTACCTCTAACCCTAAGCCCTAATCCTAACCCTACCCCTAACCCTAAGCCCTATCCCTAACCCAACCCTCAGCCCTACCCCTATCCCTAAGCCCTAACCCTAAGCCCTATCCCTAACCCAACCCTCAGCCCTACCCCTAACACTATCCCTAAGCCCTACCCCTAACCCTAAGCCCTACCCCTAACCCTAAGCCCTATCCCTAACCCTACCCTCAGCCCTACCCCTAACACTATCCCTAAGCCCTACCCCTAACCCTAAGCCCTACCCCTAACCCTAAGCCCTATCCCTAACCCAACCCTCAGCCCTACCCCTAACACTATCCCTAAGCCCTACTCCTAATCCTAACCCTAACACTACCCCTAACCCTATGGCCTAACCGTAACCCTGAATTCCATCAGTAAAGTGCAGCAAATCTAATGACTTGTGTAGACTTTCCTTCCTTGGGATATAAAGGTCAATGGCCGGGAATGTCACGTGGAGGCCTCAGACATGGAGAGGGCACAATATGGCAGATGTGTGGATAGTGTTCTAGCAAAAGGACAGGAGTGGGACAGGAAGCCATATTTTGGCGCCAACATCCAGCCAATCACGGAGCCCCTCTTACACACTGACCTGGTGCTCATGTTCCTGATCTAACCCTCAGTACACCATCATTGGCGATGTTACATTGTACAAAGGAAATTCTAATGAAGAAACTTACGTGGTGGTTGGAGAACTGCTGCAGGTATTGAATTCCACATCTTGGATGTCGGATCTTCTGGCGATGGGATCTGATGACGGGACGGCGAAGAGCTCACAATCCATCCAAACCTAAAGAGAGAAAAGTCATATTGATTATTACAGCAGCTTCAGGATGACATAAAACAGATCTATCATATAACGTCCTTCAGTATAAAGCAGGTGAAGCAATAGATGATTTCTGATTGGTTGGTAGTTTCTGCGTTCCATCCATTGCTTGACTGATTAAGCTGAAGAGGGAATAGTTTGATCCAGGGAATTGCGCCAAGTGCCTGTGTGAGGTCACCGAGGAAATGAGACAAAACTGCATTCCCTGACCACATGATTGGTCGCCTTCCTCTGGAACAAACTGCTCCTGTTTTTTAAAGACTGAACCAGACAGAGGTGAGTCGGCTTCAGCCACGTAAGAAGCATAGAGGACACTTACCTCATCCAGACGGGGTCGGTTCCTAGAATCATTCACTGTGGTGAGACTTTTCACACCGGATTCTGGTTCACATTCATCGGTGATTTCTTGGACGTCTGATTGTGGGGTATGAGGTGTTTCACTCTTCCTCCAAAATCCATACCAAACGCTCCGTACGAGACTGCTCAGACCGGATCCAACATCAAAGGCATCATGGGGGGGCTGTGAGCCCTCGGTTAAGTCAATCTCCATCCAACATTCATCTGGGGTCATAGCGAGACTGCTCAGACCAGTTCCATCATCATGGAGGGGCTCTGAGGCCTTGGTGGTCTCAATCTCCATCCAAATTTCATCCAGGTGGGTTAGATTCCCGGTTCCTGGGGTCATAGCGAGACTGCTCAGACCAGATTCCTCATCATGGTGGGGCTGTGAGACCTCGGTGGTCTCAGGCTCTTTGTCACTGTAAGAGAAAGAAGAGATTAGTAATAAAATGGCGCAGTGTACATGGATTATACATTCACATTCATGTATGGAACATTTTCCCGCTTCGCCCAATTCAGTGTATTGTGGATCTAATTTGTACAAAATTAAAGCCCAACTGTATCCTTTATTTCAATCAGCCAATTATATTCCAGGCCCATCAATACAGAAGGTGTTCAATGTCCTCAAGTATGACACCATCAATGTGGTACCATTCCACCAACTGACACCATCAATGGGGTACCATTCCCCCTACTGACACCATCAATGGGATACCATTCCCCCTACTGACACCATCAATGTGGTACCATTCCCCCTACTGACACCATCAATGTGGTACCATTCCCCCTACTGACACCATCAATGGGGTACCATTCCCCCTACTGACACCATCAATTTGGTACCATTCCCCCTACTGACACCATCAATGGGGTACCATTCCCCCTACTGACACCATCAATGTGGTACCATTCCCCCTACTGACACCATCAATGGGGTACCATTCCCCCTACTGACACCATCAATGTGGTAACGTTCCCCCTACTGACACCATCAATGGGGTACCATTCCCCCTACTGACACCATCAATGTGGTACCATTCCTCCAACTGACACCATCAATGTGGTACCATTCCCCCTACTGACACCACCAATGTGGTACCATTCCCCCTACTGACACCATCAATGTGGTACCATTCCCCCTACTGACACCATCAATTGGGTACCATTCCCCCTACTGACACTATCAATGTGGTACCATTCCCCCTACTGACACCACCAATGGAGTACCATTCCCCCTACTGACACCATCAATGTGGTACCATTCCCCCTACTGACACCATCAATGTGGTACCATTCCCCCTACTGACACCATCAATGTGGTACCATTCCCCCTACTGACACCATCAATGTGGTACCATTCCCCCTACTGACACCATCAATGGAGTACTATTTCTCCCATTAAAACCAATGTTGGGGCACTGATGTCGGGGGGACTGTCTACGCCCACTAGCCACAGTCCGGCTCCCCTAAGGCCTGAAGGACGGTAAACTGGCCCTTTACTTAGAAGTTTGGAGACCCCTGATCTAGCCAATAGGTTCTTTGTTGCCATAAGTTTTCCCCACCAGACGTTGTCTCTTCGGGTGATTGGAATAAATATTGTAGGGTCACGGGACCCGATGTCCCCCAAGTATGATTTTGGGGTCACTTTTGGTTTTGTCTAATAATCCAGAGCAACGATCGTCTGGATCGGAAATCAGTTTAGAATATTCAGGAAACAAAATGAATGAGTGTTACTATGGACAGCCAAATGGCAGCAAAACTTCCTCCCATGACTCTCTTCTTCCAAACCTGACCCGAGGGGTCCTGACATTGTGAGAAGGAGGGGGGGGGGGTCTGGTGCTGCTCGTGTTCCCAATCTTACCATCATCACTGAATATGTTACATTGTACACAGGAAACTGTAATGAAGAGACTTACATTTCGATGGATGAGATTTGGCCGATTTCCTTTTGGGCCTCGTCTCGTTGGCTTTCCAGCTCAGCTTTTCTTGCCCGAGCTTTCTGTAGAAGTTCTCTTTTCCTTTCTCTGGTCAGCTGCTTTCCTTCTTTGTCCCACTCGGCTTTCAATGTGTAAGCTTTCTGTAAAAGTCTTTGCTTCTTCTCTCCTCTCGTCTCCTCTGCTTTCTTCAGTTCCCCGCCTGTCTGCTCCTCCACCTTCTTCTCCTCCACCTTCTTCTCCTCCACCTTACCTTACTCTTCTCTATCTCGGCTTTTCTTGCCCGAGCTTTCTGTAGAAGTTCTCTTTTCCTTTCTCTGGTCAGCTGCCTTCCTTCTTTCTCCACCTTCTCCACTACCTTCTTCTCCTCCACCTTCTTCTCCTCCACCTTACTCTCCTCCACCTTACTCTTCTCTATCTCGGCTTTTCTTGCCCGAGCTTTCTGTAGAAGTTCTCTTTTCCTTTCTCTGGTCAGCTGCCTTCCTTCTTTCTCCACCACCTTCTTCTCCACCACCTTCTTCTCCACCACCTTCTTCTCCACCACCTTCTTCTCCACCACCTTCTCCTCCATCTCGGCTTCTCCACTCTTCAGCTGCTTTCCTTGTTTCTCCCAGTCTGCTTTCATTGCACGGAATTTCGCCCATTCCTCCTCCGTTATTCTCTTAATTTCCGCCATGGTTTCTTTAGCTTTGTCCAGGAATTCTCTCCTCTCCTTCGCCTTTCTCTCGCTCTCCATTCTCATTCGCATCACTACGTCTGAGAAATATCCGCTCTCTGCTCTCGGTAAACTCATCCTCGAGCCTAAAATCTCCTCTCCTAAAAACTCCTCCTCTCCTAAAAACTCCTCCTCTCCTAAAAACTCCTACTCTCCTAAAAACTCCTCTCCTCTCCTAAAAACTCCTCCTCTCCTAAAAACTCCTCCTCTCCTAAAAACTCCTCTCCTCTCTTGTAATAAATCGCTTTGAACCTATAAAAGAAAAGAAAAAAGAAAAGGTTAGTAGACATTCAGACTGTAAAGAGAAACTTAATTTCAAAACATTTTCTTTAGATTTGTATTCAGTGTGGGGGGGGGGGGGGGGGCGGGGCTCAAACTTTTCTGAGGTTTTCCTTGTTTTCTTTGTCCTGCCTGGGAAAGTTTCCCGCACTTCCTGTCATCTCCGGAGGACAAGGAAGTGAGGGAAAGTCTACCAACCAAATGACAGATGTCAGTAGAAACACCAACTGAGGTTGACGTGTTCCCTCCTTGGCTGCTTGATTCATCCAAAGTCCCACATGTTCTCCCAGTTTTCCATTTCAATAGGGTTGGAGGCCCCTGTCTATTTATGAGCCTCATTTAAAGTCCCACTTAGTTCAGCCTAGGCCCTAGCAAATATCAAACCAACCGAGGTTCGATCTCTTCCCCACCCGAAACCCTAAGCCCGGAATTCTGATAAAGAGTTGCGGATTATTTTCAATGAGGAACATTTTGAAGGTCCTAAATAAGAGTGGGACTAATTATTTATTCAAATCTAGAAAAACTAAACCCCCCTCCCCCTCCTATATACTGTATATAGTCAATTACATCTATCTATGGATGATAGAAAATGTATATACAGTAATACCTTGGATTGAGAGTAACTTGGTTTGAGAGCGTTTTGCAAGACAAGCAAAATGTTTTAATACATTTTGCCTTGATATACAAGCGATGTCTTGATATAAGAGCAGCGTCGTGTCACCACTGAGTATAAAAGAGAAGAGAGGCGCCTCTAAGTGTAGCAATATGGTTACATGTAATGAAGGGACAACATTTAACAACTTATTGCTACACTTAGAGGTGCCTCTCTTCTCTTTTATACCCTGTAAAAAAGATGCTTTGATATACAAGTGCTTTGGATTACAAGCATGTTTCTGGAACAAATTATCCTCACAAACCAAGATTTTTCTGTATTTAAATATATATCTTTTACTGTATGTGTGTGTATATATATATATATGTATGTAAAATCCTCCCTGTGATATCAATGCGCTCCAATAACAATGATCAATAATGAGAGATCTGGAGGGATTTTCTTTCCCATTAGATTATTATTTTTATATATATTTTTATAAATTAATGAATAAATAAGAAGCAGAGAATTGTGGGAAATATTCAAATGTCATTGGGATCCGCTAAAAACATCTGCCATATATATATAAATATATTATTTTTTATTTCTATATTTTTAAAAAAAAATGTATATATATATATATACATACTGTATTTAAATATATATATTTTACTGTATGTGTGTGTATATATATATATATATATATTAGGGCTGTGAATGATCAAAATTTTTGTGTTCGATTAATCGTTTTTTTTTTTAATCGATTAATCGACTAATTTCGATTAATTATAACGCACATACAGATCCAACTACTTTTAGCTGATCTCCTTGCAGGCCGATTCCCAGTGCAGCTCCCAACCACTGGAAAAATGGATAGCAGGATACAAAAACACACAAAGGCAGCGCTCGATGGGAATAGCATTAAGTAGGTAACAAAATAAATATTGCACTGGAGATAAAATCGATGTAGCTACATAAACTGTAAAAATGGTGCGAGTAATACCAAATGGTACCAAAAGCAGTCATAAAAACCTGTAGCTAAGTATGATACTGGTATAAGAATGTGCACAACGATACCATACTGAATCCAGATGAGGAGGGGTTAACATCATCCCATCGGCATGTAGATGTCCCATGAAGGGAACTATCACAACTCCCAGTGGATGGTTGTAGAATCCCAGGTTGACAGAGGGAAGTAATAGAGGGAAGTGTAACAGCGCTTGCGTCAGGGCTGTCTTAATGAGAGGGCACACCTGGGCACTGCCCAGGGGCCCCAGCTGCATTGGGGGCCCCTGCAATTTGCCCAAAGCAGCTGGTCCTTGAGCCTACGCTGCCCCGAAATTGGGGGCCCCATGATGGCACTGAGAGTGATAGATACACAGGGGAGGCAGTCTGCCTTCTTTACCTACTTGATGACTGTTGACCTGCACTGTCATTATTGTAGGGGCCCCAGAGCATTTCTTTGCCCAGGGGCCCAAGATGCTATTAAAACGGCCCTGGCTTGCGTGTGGCAGATAGTAAGGTCCCGCCGGCATGCAGATATGAAGGCACAGCAAAGGAGCCCTTCAGATGGACACGGCAAGCCCCGCCGGTGTCCATGATGTCACCGGATCTCTGACAGAACTCCCTGAAGGCCCAGAAGCCGGCAGAGAGGTGAGTACCAGTCATAAGAATTTTTTAATCGATCAAAAAGATTTTGATCGATCAAAAAAATTAAAGATTAATCGATCGATTAAAAGTTAATTTGCACAGCCCTAATATATATATATATATATATATATATATATATATATATATAAATAAATATATATTTTTTAATAATTTATATATAATTTTTTTTTATTATTATTGATATTTTTTTTCAATAAATATCTCTCTATCATGTTATGGAGACTCGTATCAATCTGAAATTTAATATATAAAATCCTCTCTGAAATATCAATGCGCTCCAATAATAATGATCAATAATGAGAGATCTGGAGGGATTTTCTTTCCCATTAGATTATTATTTTTATATATATTTTTATAAATTAATGAATAAATAAGAAGCAGAGAATTGTTGGAAATATTCAAATGTCATTGGGATCCGCTAAAAACATCTGCCATATATATATATAAATATATTATTTTTTATTTCTATATTTTTTTTTTAAATGTATATATATATACTGTATTTAAATATATATCTTTTACTGTATGTGTATATATATATATATATATATATATATATATATATATATATATATATATATATATAAATATTTATATATTTTTTAATAATTTATATATAATTTTTTTTTATTATTATTATTGATATTTTTTTTCAATAAATATCTCTCTATCATGTTATGGAGACTCGTATCAATCTGATATTTAATATATAAAATCCTCTCTGTAATATCAATGCGCTCCATCAATGTAATATCAATGCGTCAAATTTATTAAAAAAATATATATATATATATATATTTCTCTATATTTGTGTGAATGGATGGATGGAGGAGAAGCAGAGGATTGTGGGAAATGTGTGATGTCGGATTATTCTGGGAATGTCAGTGGAAATCTGTCCCAGGATTCAGGAGAGGAGAAAAGATGGACCTACCTTTGCGGTGCTCAGGAACAAATGGTCCCCAGCAGAGGGCAGAGCCTGTTATATAGCAGTTGGCTCCTCCCACTTGTGATGTCACAAGCAATAAACAACTGGTTCTGGTAAACAAGTCCAGTCTATTATGGTGAATACGGTAAAACTGTTAGGCAGGGTGGAGCTGATATTGTGGTAAACAAGGTCAGTCTATTATGGTGAATACGGTAAAACCGTTGGAGGATTGTGGGAGAAGGATTCAAATCAGCCAATCCCGTGTCAGCACTGGAACTCCATTCACAAAGCTCTAACACAAGGCTGAGGCGGCTGGCTGCAATTTTCAAATGTCATTGGGATCAGTTTAAAACCAACTGCCACTTCCCAACTGCCACTGACAGACACCACTCAGGGAGGATTGTAACTGACATCACATGACTGATAATCCGATACGTATTATATAAAATCCTCCAATAACTGATCAATAATCAGAGATCTGGAGGGATTTCCTTTCCCATAAATAATATTTCTGTATATTTGTGTGAATGGAGGAGAAGCAGAGGATTGTGGGAAATGTGTGATGTCGGATTATTCGGGGTGTCGGGTGGAAATCTGTCCCGGGACTCAGGAGAGGAGAAAAAAGGGATTTTTAATAAACAGCTTACCTGTAAAATCCTTTTCTTGAAGTACATCACGGGACACAGAGCGCATAGCCATTACACTTGGGTTATATGGGTACCTTCAGGTGTGGACACTGGTGTAATCAATTTCACAGGAAGTTTCCTCCCTATATAACCCCCTCCCACTGGGAGTGCTTCAGTTTTGTAGCAAGCAATTCTCCCGAGGTTACACAATGTTCCCCAAAAAGAGGGGTGGGAGCTCTGTGTCCCGTGATGTACTTCAAGAAAAGGATTTTACAGGTAAGCTGTTTATTAAAAATCCTTTTTTCTTTATCGTACATCACGGGACACAGAGCGCATAGCCATTACACTTGGGATGTCCCAAAGCAATGCTCTATGAAGGGAGGGAGACCGTAAGGCCAAGAATAGCCAAATAAAACATTGTCAGGAGAAAACATGGCTCCACCAACAGAAACACAAGGGGGCGTGAACCGGGCCCGAGGATTCTATACTGCTGCCCGTAGGACCGCCTGCCCAAAAGCTGCGTCCGTACCCTTTGCAACGTCCAACTTATAAAATTTAGTAAACGTATGTACGGAAGACCAGGTTGCCGCCTTGCAAACCTGTGCCATAGAGATCTGATGGCGTGCCGCCCAGGAGGCACTCATGGCCCTCGTAGAATGGGCTTTAACTGATAAGGGAGGTGGAACGCGCTTCAGACCATAGGCCTGAAAAATCAGCTGCTTAATCCACCTAGCCAAGGAAGACTTGGCAGCCGGCTGACCCTTCTGGGGCCATCCGGGAGAACGAAAAGCACATCTGTTTTCCGAATCTTCTCAGTAGCCTTGAGATAGACCCTCATGGCTCGAACCACGTCCAAAGTATGAAGCCGTCTTTCCTCTCTGGACTGGGGAGTAGGAAAGAAGGATGGTAGGACTAGGTCCTGATTCAAGTGAAAACTGGATATGACCTTAGGAAGGAAAGAAGGCTGAGGCCGCAGAACCACTCTGTCCTTATGCAGAATAAGGTATGGCTCCCTGCATGACAAGGCTGCCAGCTCGGAAACCCTTCTGGCCGAAGCCATAGCCATCAAGAAAACCAACTTTCGGGTTAGTAGCACAAGAGGGATTTCTGTCAGAGGTTCAAACGGCTGCCTTTGTAAAGCTGACAAGACCAGATTTAAATTCCAGGGGCAGAGGGGAGCTCTAATAGGGGGATTCACATGCAAGACCCCCTGCAAGAAGGTTTTCATAAGCGAATGGGTGGCCAAGGGTCTTTGAAACCATATTGATAAAGCCGACACCTGCCCCTTTAGAGTACTAAGAGCCAACCCTTTGTCAACGCCAACCTGGATGAAATCGCAAGATCCTGTCAATAAAAAACTTTCGAGGATGCCATTTTTGAGACTCGCACCACTCCACATAGGTTCTCCAGACTCTGTAATAAATATTTCTGGAGACCGGTTTCCTAGCCTGAATCAACAAAGATATGACCTGATCTGAGAGGCCTCTGCCCTTAAGAATTAGGGATTCAGCCGCCAAGCCGTCAAATTTAGCTGCTGTGAAGCAGGATGGCAGATTGGGCCCTGAGACAGCAGATCTGGGCGCAGGGGGAGCGGCCACGGCGCCCCGACTGACATCTTCACGATGAGTGCGTACCAAGTCCTCCTGGGCCAGGCTGGGGCCACCATGATCACAGGCCTGCGCTCCACCCGGATCCTCCGTAGAAGGCGGGGAATCATCTGCAGTGGAGGGAACGCATACAGAAGAGAAAACTGGTGCCAAGGGCAAACCAAGGCATCGGTCCCGTAGGCCGAGGGATCCCTGGCTCGGGATATGAATTTGTCCAACTTTTTGTTGGATCTCGTTGCCATAATGTCCACGTCTGGGACTCCGAATCTTTGGCAAATCTCTTGGAATACCTGGGGGTGAAGAGACCATTCCCCCGGGAACAACTGTTGACGCCTCAAAAAATCTGCTTGAGAATTGTCTATCCCTGGGATGAACACCGTCGAGATGCAGGGTACATGGGCTTCGGCCCATGAGAAAATCAGGTTTACTTCTCTTTGGGCTGCTGGGCTCTTCGTGCCCCCCTGGTGGTTTATGTATGCCACCGCAGTGGCGTTGTCGGACTGTATCCTTACTGGCAGACCCTGAAGGGGGAGAGTCCAGGCGATCAGGGCCAGTCGAGCAGCTCTAATCTCCAAGATATTGATGGGAAGCAGTTTCTCTGCCCCCGACCACAGCCCTTGCTGGGTCTGTTCTTCTAGAACTGCCCCCCAACCTAACAGGCTGGCATCCGTGGATACTATCCTCCACGTGATGGGGCAAAAGGATTTCCCTTTTGACAAATTTTGAGAGACCAGCCACCAAGACAGGCTGCGCCGGACCTTCGGAGAGAGCACTAACGGACGATCTAACGCCTAAATGGACTTGTTCCAAGCAGAGAGAATGGCTGCCTGAAGATATCTGGTATGGATCTGGGCGTAGGGCACAGCCTCGAAGGCGGCCACCATCTTCCCCAGCAGTCGCATACATAGGCGAATAGTCGGCCTCTTCTTGCCTAAGATCATTTGAACTGCTTGAGCTATTGATCTGATCTTTGCTTGAGGTAAAATTATCCTTTGGCAGTCTGTATCTAGCCGAAGGCCTAGATATTCCAACTGCCTTGTGGGTTTCAATACCGATTTTTCTAGATTTACAATCCATCCGAATTCCTCTAGATGCTGAACTGTGCGACCTACTGCCTGATTGAGGTTGGAGGCTGAGCTGTCGATAACCAGAAGATCGTCCAAGTATGCCAAGACTAAAATGCCTTCTGTCCTTAGGACGGCTAGCACCGGGGCTAACACCTTTGTGAATACCCGCGGAGCTGTTGCCAACCCGAAAGGGAGGGCTACGAACTGGTAATGGCGGTGATGTATCATAAAACGAAGAAACCTGTGATGTGCCGGGTAGATCGGCACGTGCAGATACGCATCTTTTATGTCTATAGATGCTAGAAAGTCGCCTTGATGTAGGCTGGCTGCCACCGAACGTATGGACTCCATACGAAAGGTCTGAATGTTTAGAAAGCGATTTAGGCGTTTGAGGTCCAAGATAGGCCTGACGTCGCCATTGGGCTTTGGTATTATGAAAAGGTTGGAGTAGAATCCCAGACCCCATTCCTGGGTTGGTACTTCTACGATTACTCCTTGGAGTAAGAGACGATCCAATGCTTTTGCAAGAGAGGCCCTCTTTAATGGGTCGCTTGGAAGACTTGACCCCTGAAAATGAGGAGGGGGGACTTCCCGAAACTCTAGCTTGTAGCCCGTGGTTACCACGGATCTTACCCAAGAGTCGGGAATTCTGGCCTCCCACACTTCGGAGAAAAACCGAAGCCTTCCCCCCACCCAAGAGAGTGGGGGCGCCCCTTCATGAATCTGACTTAAGGACTGGTTTAACCGGCTTGCGAGACCATGGCCTCTTGCCTGTCGTGGCTTGTCCTTGTGGGCGGCTATTAAATGCCGAACGCCCGGGAGGCCGTCGATACTGACGGGAAGTTGAAGGGGCCGAGCCTGCGAAGGCCTGTCGCTTAAATGCGGGCCCACGTGATCTTTTCTTGATGGGTAAGAAAGAACTTTTACCACTTGATATGGTCTGGATATATTTATCTAGGTCTTCACCGAATAGTCTCCCACCATGAAAGGGAAATCCTGCTAAAAGCCTTTTGCAGGGTGCCTCTGCTGACCAGTTTTTTAGCCACAAAAGGCGACGCATATGAACCAACAGCAGAGATAAACGGGACGCCTGTTGAATGGAGTCCTTAATAGCATCTACTGCAAAGCAGAGAGCTCTTGGGAGGTCAGCCAATTCACGAGCTTGCTGAGCCGGTATGTCCTTTAATATCTGTTTAGTCTGATCCTTTAAAGCCTGACAAACGCCAATGGCTGCCACCACTGGCTGAACCACGGCACCTACTGTGGTTAAAGAAGCCTTCAGTAGGGTCTCCAATTTTTTGTCGACTGGATCTTTAAACACCTGGACATTTTCCACCGGCAAGTCAGGGATTTATTTACGCAGGAAATGGCTGCGTCCACGGTAGGGTGTGCCCATTTCTTTGCAAATTTTCTTCCATAGGATAGAGAATGGTAAACCTTTTAGGAGGGATAAAAATCCTATCAGGTCGAGCCCAATCCTGAAAAATCTCGCTCTCCAGAAGGGGGTGAACCGGGAAAGACGCACCATTCAATGGTGCCTTCAAGGAACCTAACGAGGATACCGCGGGGGCTAATTGTTCTGACACTGGAAGTTTAAAAGCAGTGCGAACCATATCCGTCAGAGACTGGATCCACAGACTCTCTGCTTGAGAAGCCGAAAAAATTTCATCTATAGTGGAATCTTCAATGTCTGACCGTCAGGACTCAGGTCCGCTTGATCCCCCTGTGGGTCCAATTCCTCCGAAGAGAGGACCTCTGCATCTGAACACACCGTTTTAGGGGGGGGTGACGGGGGTCTAGCCCGTTTGCCACCCGGCAAAGAGCGGGCAATTAAAGCAGTTTAACTTTTCTCTAGCCCACCCAGGGTGGATTCTAGCATTTCTTCCGTAACATAAACGGGAATGGGTTGATTGGGGGCCGCCTCTGCCCCTAGCACCCTCAATGGCTCCTGCACGATGCTGTTCGGTGGTCTATCTGGTGAGGGTGGGACCACTGGAGCCTGGCCCAAATCCTCTGACCCCGTTGGAGATCCCTTTACTTTTTTGGCACCTTTTGCAGCCTTAGCTGGTCCTGATCCCTTGGGAGCCATTGCACAACCTTGAGACACCCCTACAGCCAACACCCAACTGTTGTAGCTAGAAGTGAAACATTAATAAGGACAGGCTATGGTAAAATCTTTTCAAAATTTTCATACGCCTGAGAAGGCGGCAATACAGAGGAAAGTCCTGTGAGTATTGCCACACCAATGCCCGTTAGCTGGAGTCCAAGGTTGCACCAACTCAGATACTGCCAGATCTAAGGCTGAGTCCCTTTAAGCAAAAAAAGATATATATTTTTTTTTTTTTCTGGTCAGTGTGGACTTTTAAGTCCAGACCTGAAGATCCACAAACCACCACTGGGTGTCACTGTTAGCCAGAACTGGCTCAGCTGCGCGCTCTATGTCCTCACTCTCCACTGCTCTCAGGAGGGAATGACCAGCCAGGAAATGCTTTTTTGCTTTATCTGAGACTGACGCTGCTGGCCCGCCCCCCCCCCCATGCCACTGACGCTGTAAAAGGCGGCGCGCACGCGCGCGCCCCCGCCCCCCCCACGCTGAAACCAACATGGAGGAAGCAGAGAGCAGAGGAAGAAGCCTAGGACAGCGCTAGAAAAACAGACAC